>PVIC010001262.1:0-95256 GCA_004025085.1 Thryonomys swinderianus
GATTCTGAAAGACATTTTAGAGCCACACGGTGTGAATTCCAAATTCGCTTGGGGAGATGAAGCCCCTGATATCCCAGCTACTCATTTTCCCTTGCTTGGATGTTGGTAGGAAAGAGAGGCCCCTGGCAATTAGGTGTGATCCAAGACTTTGATGTAGAAAACAGGCATTTTCCAGCTCTGTCTTCAGGCTCTAATGCTGCAAACACACATAGCAGTGCACCAGGGCTCGTTGCAACCAAAGGATTGTGATTTCCAATTTGCGCTTTCACTACTGCAGCTAAAGGATGTCTAAAGGAACAAGTATTAGGTCCTGGAGGTAAATGTCTAAGAGCAGGGAGGTGGTAATTTCCACTCCGTCCCTCAAAATGTCTTCCCAAGAAGCAGGTCTGAGTTCCAGGTGTTTCTCTTTGAGGGAGTAATCTACGAATATGACTCCAGCTGCCTTTTGCTTGAATGGAGCTTGTGGTCAAAAGGAGATATCCACGGTCAAATAGCACTCCCAGGTGAGAGATTTCCGAAGGAGGCAGTGTGGTTCTTTCAATGCAGATTCTAACCTTCAGAATATTTCGTCTCTTTCTGCAAAATTTGACCGGCATAGAATGTGGGATTCCAAAGTGAAGCCCGAGTTCTGCTCAGGCACAGGGAACATGGAGAATCAATCTGATCATACACTTGCAAATAAGGCCCAGAAGGAGCAGGGAATACAGAACTACTCAGATTCTGAATATCAGTTAATAGCAACACGGTGTGAATTCCAAGTTTTTCTTGGGGAGATTATGTCCTTATTATCCCTGATTCTCCCTTTCCCGTTCTTGGATGTTGCTAGAACATAGAGGCATCTGGCAGTTAGGTGTGATCCAAGCCTTTGGTGTGGATAACAGGCATTTTCCACCTCTGTCTTCAGGCTCTAAGGGTGCAAACACACATAGCAGTGCGCCAGGACTCATTTTTACAATGGGATTATGACATCATAATTGGACTTGCACTACCGCAGACAAATGTACCCTAAAGGAACAAACTCATGTCTCCTCATGGAACATGACAAAGAGCAGGGCAGTGGTAATTTCCATTCCATTCCTGAAAATGAATTCACAAAAAGCAGGTCTGAGTTCCAGGTGTTTCTCTTTGAGGCAGCAATCTATAAATATTACTCCAGCTGCCATTCGCTTGAATGGATCTAACGCTCCAAACACACATAGCAGTGCACCAGGACTCGTTTCTCCCAAGGGACTGTGACGTCATGATTGGACTTTCACTACTGCAGATAATGGAAGTCTAAAGGAACAAATTCTTGCTTACTCTAGGTAAATGGCTATATGTAAGCAGGTGCTAATTTCCACTCCGTCACTCAAACTGACTTCAGAAGAAGCAGGTCTGAGTTCCAGGTGTTTCTCTTTGACGGAGTAATAAACCAATATCACTCCAGCTGCATTTTGCTTGAATGTAGCTTGAGATCGAATAGAGATATCCACGCGTGCGATGGCACTCCTAGATGGGAGATTTCCGAAGGAGGCATTTTGCTGTTCTCCATACCAATTCTAACCTTCAGAACATTATGTCCCTGTCTCCATCGTTTGATGTTACAAATAGTGTAGGATATCAATAATTGGGCACAGTTCTCCTCAGGTACAGGGAACATGGAGAATCAATGCGTTCCTACTCTTGAAAATACTTCACAGATTGAGCAGGGAGTACCGTCCCACTCAGAACCTGAAAGACAATTTAGAGTAACACGGTTTGAATTTCAACATTTGCTTGGGGAGATGAAGCCACTGATATGCCAGCTACACACTTTCACTTGCTTGTATGTTGGGAGAAAAGGGAGGCATCTGGCAATTAGGTGTGTTCCAAGTCTTTGAAGTGGAAAACAGGCATTTTAAACCTCTGTCTTCTGGCTCTAACCATCCAAACACACATAGCACGGTGCCAGGTCTCCTTTCTACAGTGGGATTATGATGTCATAATAGGACTTTCACTACCACAGACAAAGGTAGTCTAAAGGAACAAACACTTGTGTCATTGTGGAAACTGGCTAAACACTGGGAGGTGCTAATTTCCACTTTGTTCCTCCAATTGACTTCAAAAGAAGCAGGTCTATGTTGCAGCTGTTTCTATTTGAGGGAATAATCTACGAATATCACTCCAGGTGCCATTGGCTTGAATGGAGCTTGTGGTCACAAGGAAATATCCTCCCGTGGAATAGCACTCCTACTTGAGAGATTTCCGAAGGAGGCAGTGTGCTTCATTCGATGCAGTTTCTAACCTTCAGAACATTACGTCTGTTTCTTGAAAATTTGACCGGACATAGAGTGCGGGATTCCAATGTGAAGCCAGAGTTCTGCTCAGCCACAGGGAACATGGAGAATCAATCTGCTCCTACACTTGCAAATAAGGCACAGAAGGAGCAGGGAATACAGACCTACTCAGATTCTGAAAATCAGTTTATAGCAACACGGTGTGATTTCCATCTTTTGCTTGGGGAGATTATGTCCGTATTATCCCTGATTCTCCCTTTCCCTTTCTTGGATGTTGCTAGAACATAGAGGCATCTGGCAATTGGGTGTGATCCAAGACTTTGATCTGGAAATCAGGCATTTTCCACCTGTGTCTTCAGGTTCCAACGTTCCAAACACAAATAACAGTGTACCAGGATAAATATCAACCAAGACATTGTGATGTCATAATTCGACTTTCACTACTGCACATAAAGGAAGTCCTAAGGAGCAAATTCTTGCGTCCTAGAAGTAAATGGCTAAAAGCAGGGAGGAGCTAATTTCCACTCCGTCTCTCAAACTGACTTCACAAGAATCAGGTCTGAGTTCCATACGTTTCTTTTTGAGGGAGTAATTTACGAATATCATTACAGGTGCCTGGAAAGGTCAAAAGGAGATATCCACCCGTGGCATCGCACTCCTTGTTGAGAGATTTCTGAAGGAGGCATTGTGCTTTTCTCGATTCATATTCTAAACTTCAGAATATTACGTCTGTTTCTCCAGGGCTTGCCCATACAAAGAGTGGGGATTTCAATGTGAAGAGACAGTTCTCCTTAGGCAGAAGAAACATGGATAAACAATCTCTTCCTACTCATACAAATAATGCACACAGTGAGCATGGTGTACAGTCCCACTGAGATACTGAAAATCATTTTAGAGCAACACGGTGTGAATTCCAGCTTTTGCTCAAGGAGATTAAGCCTCTGATATCTCTTCTTCTCCCTTTCGCTTGCTTGGATGTTGCTAGAAAAGAGAGGCACCTTTCAGTTAGATGTGATCCCAGAGTTTGATGTGGAAAACAGGCAATTTCCACCTCTGTCTTCAGGATCTAACGCTCCAAACACACATAGCCGTACACCAGGACTCCTTTCTACCAAGAGACTGTGACGTCATAATTGGACTTTCACTACCGCAGATAAAGGAAGCCTAAAGAAACAAATTCTTGCTTTTTCTAGGTAACTGGCTATGTGTAGGCAGGTGCTAATTTCCACTCCATCACTTAAACTGCCTTCAGAAATAGCAGTTCTGAGTTCCAGGTGTTTCTCTTTGAGGGAGTAATCCACCAATATCACTCCAGCTGCATTTTGCTGGAATGGAGCTTGTTGACAAATGGAGATATCCACCCGTGCAATGGCACTCCTAGATGAGAGATTTCAGAAGGAGGCATTGTGCTGTTCTCCATTCAGATTCTAACCTTCAGAACATTACATCACTGTCTCCATCGTTTGAACTTACAAAGAGTGCAGGATTTCAATAATCAGGCATAGTTCTCCTCAGGCACAGGGAACATGGAGAATCAATCTGTTCCTTCTCTTGAAAATACTTCACAGATTGAGCAGGGATTACTGTCCCACTCAGAACCTGAAAGACACTTTAGAGCAACACGGTGTGAATTCCAACATTTGCTTGGGAAGATGAAGCCACTGATATGCCAGCTAATCACTTTCACTTGCTTGGATGTTGGGAGAAAAGAGAGGCATCTGGCAATTAGGTGTGATCCAAGATTTTGATGTGAAAAGCAGGCATTTTAAACCTCTGTCTTCTGGCTTTAACTATCCAAACACACATAGCACGGTGCCAGGTCTCATTTCTACAGTGGGACTATGACGTCATAATAGGACATTCACTACCAGAGACAAAGGTAGTTTAAAGAAACAAACACTTGCGTCCTTGTGGTAACTGGCTGAAAGCTGGGAGGTGCTAATTTCCACTTTGTTCCTCCAACTGACTTCAAAAGAAGCAGGTCTATGTTGCAGCTGTTTCTATTTGAGGGAGTAATCTACGAATATCACTCCAGGTGCCATTGGCTTGAATGGAGCTTGTGGTCACAAGGAGATATCTCCCCGTGGAAGAGCACTCCTACTTGAGAGATTTCCGAAGGAGGCCGTGTGCTTCTTTCGATGCAGATTCTAACCTTCAGAACATTACGTCTGTTTCTTGAAAATTTGACCGGACATAGCGTGCGAGATTCCAATGTGAAGCCAGAGTTCTGCTCAGCCACAGGGAACATGGAGAATCAATCTGTTCCTACACTTGCAAATAAGGCACAGAAGGAGCAGGGAATACAGACATACTCAGATTCTGAAAATCTGTTTATAGCAACAAGGTGTGATTTCCAACATTTGCTTGGCGAGATTATGTCCTTACTATCCCAGATTCTCCCTTTCCCTTTCTTGGATGTTGCTAGAACATAGAGGCATCTGGCAATTAGGTGTGATCCAAGCCTTTGATGTGGAAATCAGGCATTTTCCACCTGTGTCTTCAGGCTACAACGTTCCAAACACAAATAGCAGGGCACTAGGAATCATTTCAACCAAGGCATTGTGATGTCATAATTTGACTTTCAATACCGCACATAAAGGAAATCTAAAGGAGCAAATTCATGCATCCTGGAAGTAAAAGCCTAAAAGCAGGGAGGAGCTAATTTCCTCTCTGTACTCAAACTGACTTCACAAGAATGAGGTCTAAGTCCTATGTGTTTCTCTTTGAGGGAGTAATCTACGAATATCACTCCAGGTGCCTGGGGAGGTCAAAAGGAGATATCCACCCATGGGATAGCACTCCTAGTTGAGAGATTTACGAAGGAGGCATTTTGCTTTTTCTCGATTCATATTCTAATCTTCAGAACATTACGTCTCTTTCTCCACCACTTGCCTGTACAAAGAGTGCGTGCTTTCAATAATCAGGCAGAATTCTCCTCAGGCACAGGGTACATGGAGCATCATTCTGTTCCTACTCTTGCAAATAATTCACAGATTGAGCAGAGAGTACCGTCCCACTCAGATTCTGAAAGACGTTTTAGAGCCACACGGTGTGAATTCCAAATTCGCTTGGGGAGATGAAGCCCCTGATATCCCAGCTACTCATTATCCCTTGCTTGGATGTTGGTAGGAAAGAGAGGTCCCTGGCAATTAGGTGTGATCCGAGAGTTTCATGTGGAAAACAGGCATTTTCCACCTCTGTCTTCATGCTCTAATGCTCCAAACACACATAGCAGTGCACCAGGATTTGTTTCAACCAAGGGATTGTGATGTCATATTTGCACTTTCAATACCCCCGATAAAGGAAGTCTAAAGGAACACGGTATTATGTCCTGGAGGAGAACGTCCAAGTGCAGGGAGGTACTAATTTCCACTCCGTCCATCAAAATGTATTCACAAGAAGCAGGTCTGATTTCTAGGTGTTTCTCTTTGAGGGAGTAATCTACACCTATGACTCCAGCTGCCTATTGCTTCAATGGAGCTTGTGGTCAAAAGTAGATATCCATGGTCGAATAGCACTCCTAGGTGAGAGATTTCCGAAAGAGGCAGTGTGGTTCGTTCGATGCAGTTTCTAACCTTCAGATCATTTCGTCTGTTTCTCCAAAATTTGACGGGACAAAGAATGCGAGATTCCAATGTGAAGCCACAGTTCTGCTCAGGCACAAGGAACATGGAGAATCAATCAGTTCCTACACTTGCAAATAAGGCACAGATGGAGCAGGGAATACAGACCTACTCAGATTCTGAAAATCAGTTTATAGCAACACGGTGTGAATTCCAAGATTTCTTTGGGAAGAATAAAACCTTAATTTCCCAGATTATCCCTTTCCCTTGCTTGGATGTTGCTCGAAAATAGAGACATCTGAGAATTCGTTGTGATCCAAGCTTTTGGTGTTGTTAGCATGCATTTTCCTCCTCTGTCTTCAGGCTCTAAGGGTCCAAACCACATAGCAGTGCCCCAGGACTCGTTTTTACAATGGGATTATGACATCATACTTGGACTTTCACTATCACAGACAAATGTAACCTAAAGGAACAAATTCTTGTCTCCTCATGGTAAACAACAAAGAGCAGGGTAGTAGTAATTTCCACTCCGTTCCTGAAAATGAATTTACAAAAATCAGGTCTGAGTGCCGGGTGTTTCTCTTTGAGAAAGTAATCTATAAATATAACTCCAGCTGCCATTAGCTTGAATGGAGCTTGCGGTCAAAAGGAGTTTTTCACCCGTGGAATAGCACTCCTATTTCAGAGATTCCCGAAGGAGCCACTGTGATTTTCTCTATTCAGATTCGAACCATCAGGAACATTACGTCTGTTTCTCCAGGGTTTGCCCATACAAATAGTGCCGGATTTCAAAGAGAAGCCACAATTCTCCTTAGGCAGAGGGAACATGGAGAAACAATCTGTTCCTACTCATGCCAATAATGCACAGAGTGAGCACGGAGTACAGTCCCAATCAAATTCTGAAAATCACTTTATAGCAACACTTTGTGATTTCCAGCTTCTGCTTGTGGAGGTTAAGCCTCTGATATCCCTTCTTCTACCTTTCATTTGGTTGGATTTTGCTAGAAAAGAGAGGCATCTTTCAATTAGTTGTGATCCAAGACTTTGATGTGGAAAACAAGCATTTTCCACCTCTGTCTTCAGGCTCTGACGCTCCAAACACACATAGCAGTGCACCAGGACTCATTTCTAAAAATGTATTGTGATGTAATAATTGGATTTTCACTAGCTCAGATAAAGGAAGTCTATAACAAAGGAACAAATTCTTGCATCCTCTAGGTAAACAGCTATGTGCAGGGAGGTGCTAATTTCCACTCCGTCCCTCAAACTGTCTTCACAAGTAGCAGGTCTAAATTCAAGTTGTTTCTCTTTGAGGGAGTAATCCAGCAATATCACTCCAGCTGCATTTTGCTTGAATGGAGCTTGTGGTCAAAGGCGATATCCACCCGTGCGATGGCACTCCTAGTCGAGAGATTTCCGAAGAAGGCATTGTGCTGTTCTCCATTCAGACTCTAACCTTCAGAACATTATGTCCCTGTCTCCATCATTTGAACTTGCAAAGAGTGCAGGATTTCAATAATCAGCCAGAGTTCTCAGACACAGGGAACATTGAGAATCAATCCATTCCTACTCTTCAAAATACTTAACAGACTGAGCAGGGAGTACCGTCCCACTCAGATCCTGAAAGACATTTTAGAGCAACACAGTGTGAATTCCTACATTTGCTTGGGGAGTTGAAGCCACTGATATGCCAGCTACTCACTTTCACTTGCTTGGATGTTGGGAGGAAGGAGAGGCATCTGGCAATTAGGTGTGATCCAAGATTTTGATGTGGAAAGCAGGCATTTTAAACGTCTTTCTTCTGGCTCTAAAGGTCCAAACACACATAGCAGGGTGCCAGGTCTCATATCTACAGAGGCATTATGACGTAAAAATAGGACTTTCACTACCACAGAAAAGGTTGTCTAAAGAAACAATCACTTGCATCCTCATGGTAACTGGCTAAATGCTGGGAGGTGCTAATTTCCAGTTTTTTTTTCCTCCAACTGACTTCAAAAGAAGCAGGTCTATGTTGCAGCTGTTTCTATTTGAGGGAGTAATCTACGAATATCACTCCAGGTGCCATTGTCTTGAATGGGGCTTGTGGTCACAAGGAGATATCCCCCCATGGAATAGCACTCCTACTTGAGAGATTTCCGAAGGAGGCCGTGTGCTTCTTTCGATGAAGATTCTAACCTTCAGAACATTATGTCTGTGTGTTGAAAATTTGACCAGTCATAGAGTGCGGGATTCCAATGTGAAGCCAGAATTCTGCTCAGCCACAGGGAACATAGAGAATCAATCTATTCCTATACTTGCAAATAAGGCACAGAAGGAGCAGGGAATACAGACCTACTCAGATTCTGAAAATCAGTTTTTAGCAACACGGTGTGATTTCAAATTTTTCTTGGGGAGATTATGTCCTTATTATCCCAGATTCTCCCTTTCGCTTTCTTGGATGTGGCTAGAACATAGAGGCATCTGGCAATTAGGTGTGATCCAAGCCTTTGATGTGGATATCAGGCATTTTCCACCTCTGTCTTCAGGCTCCAATGTTCCAAACGCAAATAGCAGTGCACAAGGACTCATTTCAACCAATGCATTGTGATGTCATAATTTGACTTTCACTACCGCACATAAAGGAAGTCTAAAGGAGCAAATTCTTGCGTCCTGTAAATAAAAGCCTAAAAGCAGGGAGGAGCTAATATCCACTCTGTACCTCAAACTGACTTCACAAGAATCAGGTCTGAGTTCCATGTGTTTCTCCTTGAGGAGTAATCTACGAATATCACTCCAGGTTCCTGGAGAGGTCAAAAGGGATAGCACTCCTCGTTGAGAGATTTCCAAAGGAGGCATTGTGCTTTTCTCAATTCATATTCTAACCTTGAGAACATTACGTCTCTTTCTCCACCATTTGCCCGTACAAAGAGTGCAGGATTTCAAAAATCAGGCAGACTTCTCCTCAGGCACAGGTTGTTTGGAGAATCTTTCTTTTCCTACTCTTGCAAAAAATTCACAGATTGAGCAGAGAGTACCGTCCCACTCAGATTCTGAAAGACATTTTTTTTTTCTGAAAGACATTTTAAAGCCACACGGTTTGAATTCCAAATTTGCTTGGGGAGATGAAGCCCCTGATATCCCAGCTACGCATTATCCCTTGCTTGGATGTTGTTAGGAAAGAGAGGCCCCTGGCAATTAGGTGTGATCCAAGACTTTGATGTGGAAAACAGGCATTTAACACCTCTGTCTTCAGGCTCTAATGCTCCAAACACACATAGCAGGGCACCAGTGTTTGTTTCAACCAAGGGATTGTGATGTCATATTTGTACTTTCAATACCACAGATAATGGAAGTCTAAAGGACCAAGGTATTAGGTCCTGGAGGTGAATGAGTAAGAGCAGGGAGGTGGTAATTTCCACTCCGTCCCTCAAACTGTCTTCACAAGAAGCAGGTCTGAGTTCCAGGCGTTTCTCTTTGATGGAGTAATCTACGAATATGACTCCAGCTGCCTTTTGCTTGAATGGAGCTTGTGGCCAAAAGGAGATATCCATGGTCAATAGCACTCCTAGGTGAGAGACTTCCAAAGGAGGCAGTGTGGTTCTTTCAATGCAGATTCTAACCTTCAGAACATTTCATCTGTTTCTCCAACATTTGACCGGACAAAGAATGCGGGATTCCAATGTGAAGCCACAGTTGTGCTCAGGCCCAAGGAACATGGAAAATCAGTCTGTTCCTACACTTGCAAATAAGGCACAGATGGAGCAGGGAATACAGACCTACTCAGATTCTGAAAATCAGTTTATAGCAACACGGTGTGAATTCCAAGATTTCCTTGGGAAGAATAAGTCCTTAATTTCCCAGATTCTACATTCCCTTGCCTGGATTTTGCTAGAAAATAGAGACATCTGAGAATTCATTGTGATCAAAGATTTTGGTGTGGATAACAGGCAGTTTCCACCTCTGTCTTCAGGTTCTAAGGGTCCAAAAACACATAGCAGAGCGCCAGAACTCGTTTTGACAATTGGATTATGACATCATAATTGGACTTGCATTACCACAGAAAAACGTACCCTAAAGCAACAGACTCTTGCCTCCTCATGGTAAACAACAAAGAGCAGGGTAGCAGTATTTTCCACTCCGTACCTGAAAATGAATTCACAAAAAGCAGGTCTGAGTTCCGGCTGTTTCTCTTTGAGGCAGTAATCTATAAATATCACTCCAGCTGCCATTCACTTGAATGGAGCTTGTGGTCAAATGAAGATATCCACCCGTGGAATAGCATTCCTATTTCAGAGATTCCCAAAGGAGCCAGTGGGCTTTTCTCTATTCAGATTTGAACCATCAGGAACATTACGTCTGTTTCTCCAGAGTTTGCCCATACAAATAGTGCGGGATTTCAAAGAGAAGCCACAGTTCGGCTTAGGCGGAGGGAACATGGAGAAACATCTGTTCCTACTCGTGCCAATAATGCACAGAGTGAGCATGGAGTACAGTCCCAATCAGATTCTGAAAATCAATTTCTAGCAACACATTGTGAGTTCCAGCTTTTGCTGGTGGAGATTAAGCCTCTGATATCCCTTCTTCTACCTTTTGCTTGCTTGGATTTTGTGATAAAATAGAGGCATATTTCAATTAGGTGTGATCCGAGACTTTAATGTGGAGAACAAGCATTTTCCACCTCTGTCTTCAGGCTCTGACGCTCCAAACACACATAGCAGTGCACCAGGACTCATTTAGAAAAAGGTACTGTGATGTCATAATTGGTCTTTCACTAGCACAGATAAAGGAAGTCTATAACATAGGAACAAATTCTTGCATCCTCTAGGTAAACGGCTATGTGTAGGCAGGTGCTAATTTACACTCCCTCCCTCAGACTGACTTCACAAGTAGCAGGTCTGAGTTACAGGTGTTTCTCTTTGAGGGGGTAATCTACCAATATCACTCCAGCTGCATTTTGCTTGAATGGAGCTTGTGGTATAAAGGAGGTATCCACCCGTGCGATAGCACTCCTAGTGGAGAGATTTCCGAAGGAGGCATTATGCTTTTCTCGATTCAGATTCTAAACTTTAGAACGTTACGTCACTTTCACTCCCATTTGCCCGTATAAACAGTGGGGGAATTCAAAAATGTGGGAGAGTTCTCAGGCACAGGGAACATGGAGAATCAATCTGTTCCTACTCTTGTAAATAATTCATAGATTGAGCAGGGAATATTGTCCCACTCAGAATCTGAGAGACATTTCACAGCAAAACGGTGTGAATTCCAACTTTTGCTTGGGGAGATGAAGAACTTGATATGCCTGTGACTCACTTTCACTTGCTTGGATTTTGCTAGAAAAGAGAGCCATCTGGCAATTAGGTGTGATCCAAGCCCTTGATGTGGATAACAGGTATGTATCACCTCTGTCTTCAGGCTCTAAGGGTCCAAACACACATACCAGTGTGCCAGGACTCATTTTTACAATGGGAATATGACATCGTAACTGGACTTTCACTACTGCACACAAACCCATAAAGTAACAAACCCTTTCCTACTGATGGTAAACGCCATAGAGCAGGGTACTAGTAATTTCCACTTCATTCCTGAAAATAACTTCACAAAAAGCAGGTCTTAGTTCTGAGTATTACTCCTTGAGGGAGCAACCTATAAATATCACTCCAGCTGCCATTTGCTTGAATGGAGCTTGCGGTCAGAAGGAGATATCCACCTGTGGAATAGCACTCCTATTCCAGAGATTTCCGAAGCAGGCAGTGTGTTTTTCTCGATTCAGATTTGAACCATCAGAACATTACGTCTGTTTCTCCAGTGCTTGCCCATACAAAGAGTGGCAATTTCAATGTGAAGAGACAGTTCTCCTTAGGCAGAAGAAACATGGATAAACAATCTCTTCCAACTGATGCAAATAATGCACAGAGTGAGCATAGTGTACAGTCCCACTGAGATACTGAAAATCATTTTAGAGCAACACGGTGTGAATTCCAGCTTTTGCTCGTGGACATTAAGCATCTAATATCTCTTCTTCTCCCTTTCGCTTGCTTGGATGTTGTTAGAAAAGAGAGGCATCTTTCAATTAGATATCATCCAAGACTTTGATGTGGAAAACAGGCATTTTCCACCTCTGTCTTCAGGATCTAACGCTCCAAACACACATAGCTGTGCACCAGGACTCGATTCTACCAAGGGTCTGTGATGTCATAATTGTGCTTTCACTACCGCAGATTAAGGAAGTCAAAAGGAACAAATTCTTGCTTACTCTAGTTAAATGGCTATGTGTAGGGAGGTGCTAATTTCCACTCTGTCACTCAAACTGACTTCAGAAGAATCAGGTCTGAGATCCAGGTGTTTCTCTTTGAGGGAGTAATCCACCAATATCACTCCAGCTGCATTTCGCTTGAATGGAGCTTGTGGTCAGATGGACATATCCACCCGTGCGGTGGCACGCCTAGTCGAGAGGTTTCCGAAGGAGGCACTGTGCTGTTCTCCATTCATGTTCTAACCTTCAGATCATTCCATCCCTGTCTGCATCGTTTGAACTTACAAAGAATGTGGGATTCCAATGTGAAGCCACAGTTGTGCTCAGGCACAGGGAACATGGAGAATCAATCCGTTCGTACTCTTGAAAATTCTTCACATATTGAGCAGGGAGTAGCGTTCCACTTAGATCCTGAAAGACAATATAGAACAACACGGTGTGAATTCCATCATTTGCTTGGGGAGATGACGCCACTGATATGCCAGCTACTCAATTTCCCTTGCTTGGATGTTGGGAGAAAAGAGAGGCATCTGGCAATTAGGTGTGATCCAAGACTTTAAAGTGGAAAACAGGCATTTTCCACCTCTCTTCTGGCTCTAACCAACCAAACACACATGGCAGGGTGCAAGGACTCGTTTCTACTGTGGGATTATGACGTCGCAATAGGACTTTCTCTGCCACAGACAACGGTAATCTAAAGGAACAAACACTTGCGTACTTGCGGTAACTGGCTAAGAGCCGAGAGGTGCTAATTTCCACTTTGTTCTTCCTACTGACTTCAGAATAAGCTGGTTTAAGTTGCAGGTGTTTCTATTTGATGGAGTAATCTACGAATATTACTCCAGGTGCCATTGGCTTGAATGGAGCTTGTGGTCACAAGGAGATATCCCCCTGTGGAATAGCACTCCTACCTGAGAGATTTTCGAAGAAGGCAAGGTCTTGCTTTTGATACAGATTCTAACCTTCAGAACATTATGTCTGTGTCTCCAAAAATTGACCGGACAAAGAGTGTGGGATTCCAATGTGAAGCCAGAGTTCTGCACAGGCAAAGGAATGTGGAGGATGAATCTGTTCCTACTCTTGCAAAGAAGGCACAGAATGAGCAGGGAGTACAGACCTACTCAGATTCTGAAAATCAGTTTATAGCAACATGGTGTGAATTCCAAATTTTCATTGCGGACATTAAGTTCTTATTATCCCAAATTCTCCCTTACCCTTGCTTGGATTTTGCTAGAAAATAGAGGCATCTGGCAAATTAGGTGTGTTCCAAGCCTTTGAGGTCTATAGCAGTCATTTTCCACCACAGCATTCAGGCTCTAAGGTTCCAAACACACAGAGTAGAGCACCAGAACAAAATTTTACAATGGCATTATTACATGAAAATTGGACTTTCATAGACAGACATACCCTAAAGAAACAAACACTTGCCTCCTGATGTTAAATGCCAAAGAGCAGGGTAGTAGTAATATCCCCTCCGATCCTGAAACAGACATCACAAAAAGCAAGTCTGAGTTCCGGGTGTTTCTCTTTGAGGGAGTAATCTATAAATATTACTGCACCTGCCATTCGCATGAATGGAGTTTGTTGTCAAAAGAAGATATCCACCTGTGAAATAGCACTCCTATTCCAGAGATTTCCAAAGGAGGCAATGTTCTTCTCTCGATTCAAATTTGAACCATCAGATCATGACATCAGTTTCTCTATGGTTTGCCCATACAATGATTGCAGGATTTAAATGAGAAGAGGGAACATGGAGAAACAATCTGTTCCTACTCGTGCAAATAATGCACAGAGTGAGCATGGAGTACAGTCCCACTCAGGTTCTGGAAATCATGTTATAGCAACACGGTGTGAATACCAGCTTTTGCTCGTGGAGCTTAAGCCTCTGATAGCCCTCATTCTCCCTTTGGCTTGCTTGGATGTTGCTAGAAAATGGAGGCATCTTTCAAGTACTTGTAATCCAAGGCTTTGATGTGGAAAACACGTCTTTTCCCCTCTGTCTTTAGGCTATAGAGCCCCAAACACACATAGCAGTGCACCACGCCTTGTTTCTACCAAGGCTTTGTGAAGGCATATTTGGACTTTCAGTACCACAGATAAAGGAATTCAAAAGGAACAAATTATTGCATCATGGAGGTAAACATCTACGAGCAGGGAGGTGCTGAATTCCACTACGTCCGTCAAAATGTCTTCACAAGAATCAGGTCTGAGTTCCATGTGTTTCTCTTTGAGGGAGTAATCAACAAATATCACTCCAGCTGCCGGGAGAGGTCAAAAGGACATTTCCACCGGTGGGATTGCACTCCTAGTTGAGAGATTTCCGAAGGAGGCATTGTGCTTTTCTCAATTCATATTCTAACCTTCAGAACATTATGTCTCTTTCTCCACCATTTGAAGGTACAAAGAGTGTGGGATTTCAATAATCAGGCAGAATTCTCCTCAGGCACAGGCTACTTGGAGAATCATTCTGTTCCTACTCGTGCAAATAATTCACAGATTGAGTAGAGAGTACCGTCCCACTCAGATTCTCAAAGACATTTTGGAGCCACACGGTGTGAATTCCAAATTCGCTTGGGGAGATGAAGCCCCTGATATCCCAGCTACTCATTTTCCCTTGCTTGGATGTTTCTAGAAAGAGAGGCCCCTGGCAATTAGGTGTGATCCAATACTTTGATGTCGAAAACAGGCATCGTAGACCTCTGTCTTCAGGCTCTAATGTTCCGAACACACATAGCAGTGCACCAGGGCTCGTTTCAACCAAAGGATTGTGATTTCAAATTTGCACTTTCACTACCGCAGCTAAAGGATGTCTAAAGGAACAAGTATTAGGTCCTGGAGTTAAACGTGTAAGACAAGGAGGTGCTAATTTCCACTCTGTCCCTCAAACTGCCTTCACAAAATGCAGGTCTGAGTTCCAGTAGTTTCTCTTTGAGGGAGTAATCTATGAATATCACTCCAGCTCCCTTTTGCTTGAATGGAGCTTGTGGTCAAAAGGAGATATCCACGGTTGAATAGCACTCTTAGTCGAGAGATTTCCGAAGGAGGCATTGTGCTGTTCTCCATTCAGATTCTAACCTTCAGAACATTACTTCCCTGTCTCCATCGTTTGAACTTACAAAGAGTGCCGGATTTCCATAATCAGGCAGAGTTCTCCTCAGGCACAGGGAACATGGAGAATCAATCCATTCCTACTCTAGAAAATACTTCACAGATTGAGCAAGGAGTACCGTCCCACTCAGATCCTGAAAGACACTTTAGAGCAACACGGTGTGAATTCCAACATTTGCTTGGGGAGGTGAAGCAACTGATATGCCAGCTACTCATTTTCACTTGCTTGGATGTTGGGAGAATAGAGAGGAATCTGGCAATTAGGTGTGATCCAAGACTTTGAAGTGGAAAACAGGCATTTTCCACCTCTGTCTTCTTGCTCTAACCATCCAAACACACATAGCAGGGTGCCAGGGCTCATTTCTACAGTGGGATTATGAAGTCTCAAGAGGACTTTCATTACCACAGACAAAGGTAGTCTAAAGGAACAAACTCTTGTGTCCTTGCAGTAACTGGCTAAAAGCTGGGATGTACTAATATCCACTTTGTTCCTCCAACTGACCTCAAAAGAATCAGGTGTATTTTGCAGGTGTTTCTATTTGAGGGAGTAATCTACGAATATCAAGCCAGGTGACATTGGCTTGAATGGAGCTTGTGGTCACAAGGAGATATCCCCCCGTCGAAGAGCACTCCTACTTGAGAGATTTCTGAAGGAGGCAGTGTGCTTCTTTCGATGCAGATTCTATCCTTCAGAACATTGCGTCTGTTTCTTGAAAATTTGACCGGACATAGAGTGCGCGATTCCAATGTGAAGACAGAGTTCTGCTCAGCCACAGGGAACATGGAGAATCAATTTGCTCCTACTCTTGCAAATAAGGCACAGAAGGAGCAGGGAATACAGACCTACTCAGATTCTGAAAATCAGTTTATAGCAACACGGTGTGATTTCCAACTTTTGCGTGGGGGGATTATGTCCTTATTATCCCAGATTCTCCCTTTCCTTTTCTTGGATGTTGCTAAAACATAGAGGCATCTGGCAATTGAGTGTGATCCAAACATTTGATTGGGATATCAGGCATTTTCCATCTTTGTCTTCAGGCTCCAACACTCCAAACACACACAGCGTGTACAAGGACACATTTCTACCAAGGCATTGTGATGTAAAAATTCTAATTTCACTAGCGCACATGAAGTCTAAAGGAGCAAATTCTTGCATCATGGAAGTAAACGGCTAAAAGCATGGAGGAGCTAATTTCCACTCGGTCCCTCAAACTGACTTCACAAGACTCAGATCTGAGTTCCATATGTTTCTCTTTGAGGGAGTAATCTACGAATATAACTCCAGCTGCTGGGAGAGGTCAAATGAGATATCCACCCGTGGGATAGCACTTCTAATTGAGAGATTTCCGAAGGAGGCATTGTGCTTTTCTCAATTCATATTCTAACCTTCTGAACGTTACGTCTCTTTCTCGACCATTTGCCTGTACAAAGACTGTGGGATTTCAATAATCAGGCAGAATTCTCCTCAGGCACAGTGTACTCGGAGAATCATTCTGTTCCTACTCTTGCAAATACTGCACAGTTGAGCAGAGAGTACCATCTCACTCAGATTCTGAAAGACATTTTAGAGCCACATGGTGTGAATTCCAAATTCGCTTGGGGAGATGCAGGCCCTGATATCACAGCTACTCATTTTCCCTTGCTTGGATGTTGTTAGAAAAGAGAGACCCCTGGCAATTAGGTGTTATCCAAGACTTTGATGTGGAAAACAGGCATTTTCCACCTCTGTCTTCAGGCTTTAATGCTCCAAACACACATAGCAGTGCACCAGGATTCGTTTCAACCAAGGGATTATGATGTCATATTTGCACTTTCACTACCTGATATAAAGGAAGTCTAAAGTAACAAGATATTAGGTACTGGAGGTAAAAGTCTAAGAGCAGGCAGGTGCTAATTTCCACCCCGTCACTCAAACTGTCTTCACAGGAGCAGGTCAGAGTTCCAGGTGTTTCTCTTTGAGGGAGTAATCTACGAATATCACTCCAGCTGCCTTTTGCTTGAATGGAGCTTGTGGTCAAAAGGAGATATCCACGGTCGAATAGCACTCCTAGGTGAGAGATTTCTGAAGGAGGCAGTGTGGTTCTTTCGATGTAGATTCTAACCTTCAGAACATTTCGTCTGTTTCTCCAAAATTTGACCGAATAAAAATGCGGGATTCTAATGTGAAGCGAGAGTTCTCCTCAGGCACAGGGAATATGGAGAATCAATCTGTTCCTACACTTGCAAATAAGGGGCAGAAGGAGCAGGGAATACAGACCTACTCAGATTCTGAAAATCAGTTTATAGAAACACGGTGTGAATTCCAAGTATTCCTTGGGAAGAATAAGTCCATAATATCCCAGATTCTCCCTTTCCCTTGCTTGGATGTTGCTAGAAAATAGATGCATCTGGGAATTCGGTGTGATCCAAGGTTTTGGTGTGGAAAACAGGCATTTTCCACCTCTGTCTTCAGGCTCTAAGGGTACAAACACAAATAGCAGTGTGACAGGACTCGTTTTTACAATGGGATTATGACATCAGAATTGGACTTGCCCTACCGCAGACAAACATACCTTAAAGGAACAAAGTCTTGCCTCCTCATGGTAAATGACAAAGAGTAGGGTAGTAGTAATTTCCCCTCAGTTCCTGACAATGAATTCACAAAACAGGTCTGAGTTCCGGGTGTTTCTCTTTGAGGCAGTAATCTATAAATATCACTCCAGCTGCCATTCGTTTGAATATAGCTTGTGGTCAAAAGGAGATTTCCACCCGTGGAATAGCACTCTTATTGCAGAGATTCCTGAAGGAGTCAGTGTGCTTTTCTCTATTCAGATTCGAACCATCAGGAACATTAATTCTGTTTCTCCAGGGTTTGCCCGTACAAATAATGTGGGATTTCGAAGAGAAGCCACAGTTCTCCTTAGGCAGAGGGAACATGGAGAAACAATCTGTTTCTACTCGTGCCAATAATGCACAGAGTGAGCATGGAGTACAGTCCCAATCAGATTCTGAAAATCACTTTAGAGCAAAACTTTGTGATTTCCAGCTTTTGCTCCTGGAGCTTAAGCCTCTGATTTCCCTTCTTCTACCTTTCGCTTGCTTGGATTTATCTAGAAACGAGAGGTATATTTCAATTAGGTGTATTCCATGATTTTCATGTGGAAAGCAAGCATTTTCCACCTCTGTCTTCAGGCTCTGACGCTCCAAACACACACATAGCAGTGCACTAGGACTCGCTTCTAAAAAGGTATTGTGACGCCATGATTGGACTTTCACTACCGCAGATAAAGGAAGCCTAAGGGAACAAATTCTTGCGTCCTCTAGGTAAATGGCTATTTGCAGGCAGGTGCTAATTTCCACTCCATCCCTCAAACTGACTTCACAATTAGCAGGTCTGAGTTACATGTGTTTCTCTTTGAGGGAGTAATCTAACAATATCACTCCAGCTGCATTTTGCTTGAGTGCAGCTTGTGGTATAAAGGAGGTATCCACCCGTGCGATAGCACTCCTAGTGGAGAGATTTCCGAAGGAGCCATTATGGTTTGCTCGATTCAGATTCTAAACTTTAGAACTTTGCGTGTCTTTCACGCCCAGTTGCCCGCATAAAGAGTGGTGGATTTCAAAAATCAGGCAGAGTTCTCCTCAGGCAAAGGGAAAAAGGAGCATCAATCTGTTCCTGGTCTTGAAAATATTTCACAGATTGAGCAGGGAATACCGTCCCACTCAGAATGTGAAAGACATTTTGTAGCAAAACGGTGTGAATTCAAACTGTTGCTCGTGTAGATGAAGCCCCTGATATGCCCATCACGCACTTTCACTTGCTTGGATGTTGCTAGAAAAGAGAACCATCTGGCAATTAGGTGTGATCCAAGCCTTTGATGTGGATAAGGAATTTTCCACCTCTGACTTCAGGCTCTAAGTGTCCAAACACACATACCTGTGCACTAGGGCTCATTTTAAAAATGGGATTATGACATCATAAATGGACTTTCAGTACCACACATAAACGTACTCTAAAGGAACAAACTCTTCCCTCCTCATGGAAAATGCCAAAGAGCAGGGTACTAGTAATTTCCACTCCATTCCTGAAACTGACTTCACAAAATGCAGGTATGAGTTCCGGGTGTTACTCCTTGAGGGAGTAACCTATAAATATCTCTCCAGCTTCCATTCGCTTGAATGGAGCTTGCGGTCAGAAGGCGATATCCACCTGTGGAATAACATTCTTATTCCAGAGATTTTTGAAGAAGGCATTGTGCTTTTCTCGATTCAGATTCGAACCATCAGTACATTACATCTGTTTCTCCAGGATTTGCCTGTACAAATTGGGCGGGATTTCAATGAGAAGCCACATTTCGCCTTATGCAGAGGGAACATGGAGATATAATCTTTTCCTACACGTGCCAATAATGCACAGAGTGAGCATGGGGTACAGTCCTAATCAGATTCTGAAAATCACTTTATAGCAACACTTTGTGATTTCCAGCTTTTGCTCGTGGAGCTTAAGCCTCTGATATCCCTTCTTCTACATTCCACTTGCTTGGAATTTGCTAGAAAAGAGAAGCATCTTTCAATTAGGTGTATTCCAAGACATTGATGTGGAAAGCAAGCATTTTAAATCTCTGTCTTCAGGCTCTGATGCTCCAAACTGACATAGCAGTGCACTAGGACTCGTTTCTAAAAAGGTATTGTGACGTTATAATTGGACTTTCACTAGCGCACATAAAGGAAAACTAAGGGAACAAATTCTTGCGTCCTCTAGGTAAATGGCTGTGTTCAGGCAGGTGCTAATTTCCACTAGGTCCCTCAAACTGACTTCACAAGTAACAGGTCTGAGGTACACGTGTTTCTCTTTCAGGGAGTAATCTACCAATATCACTCCAGCTGCATTTTGCATGAATGCAGCTTGTGGTATAAAGGAGTTATCCACTTGTGCGATAGCACTCGTAGTGGAGAGATTTCCAAAGGAGGCATTATGGTTTTCTCGACTCAGATTCTAAACTTTAGAAGTTTACGTCTCTATCATTCCCATTTGCCCATATAAAGAGTGGGGGATTTCAAAAATCAGGCAGAGTTCTCCTCAGGCACAGGGAACAAGGAAAATCAATCTGTTCCTAGTCTTGAAAATAATTCACAGATTGAGCAGGGAATACCATCCCACTAAGAATCTGAAAGATATTTTCTAGCAAAATGGTGTGAATTCCAACTTTTGATTGGGGAGATGAAGCCCCTGATATGCCCGTCACTCACTTTCATTTGCTTGGATGTTGCTAGAAAACAGCGCCATCTGGCAATTAGGTGTGATCCAAGACTTTGATGTGGATAACAGGCATTTTCTACCTCTGACTTCAGCCTCTAAGGGTCCAAACACACATACCAGTGCACCAGGGCTCGTTTTTACAACGGGATTATGACATCATAATTGGAGTTCCACTACCACACACAAACGTACGGTAAAGTAACAAACTCATGCCTCCTGATGGTAAATGCCACAAAGCAGGTTACCAGTAATTTCCACTCCATTCTTGAAACTGACTTCACAAAAAGCAGGTCTGAATTCCGGGTGTTTGTCCTTGAGGGAGTAACCTATAAATTTCTCTCCAGCTGTCATTCGCTTGAATGGAGCTTGCGGTCAGAAGGAGATATCCACCCGTGAAACAGCATTCCTATTGCAGTGATTTCCGAAGCAGGCAGTGTGTGTTTCTTGATTCTGATTCGAACCATCAAAACACAACGTCTGTTTCTCCAGGGTTTGCCCATACAAAGAGTGGGGATTTCAATGTGAATAGACAGTTCTCCTTAGGCAGAGGGAACATGGAGAAACAACCTCTTCCTACTCATGCAAATAATGCACAGAGTGAGCATGGTGTACAGTCCCAATCAGATTCTGAAAATCATTTTATAGCAACACGGTGTGAATTCCAGGTTTTGCTCGTGGAGATTAAGCCTCTGATATCCCTCATTCTCCCTTTTGCTTGCTTGGATGTTGCCAGAAAAGAGAGGCATCTTTCAATTAGATGTGATCCAACACTTTAATGGGAAAACAGGCATTTTCCACCTCTGTCTTCAGGATCTAACGCTCCAAACAAACATAACAGTCCACCTGGAGTCATTTCTACTAAGGGACTGTGACGTCATAATTGGACTTTCACTACCGCAAATAAAGGAAGTCTAAAGGAACAAATTCTTGCGTACTCTAGGTAAATGGCTATGTGTACGCAGGTGCTAATTTCCACTCTGTCACTCAAAATGACTTCACAAGAAGCAGGTCTGAGTTCCAGGTGTTTCTCTTTGAGGGAGCAATCTACGTATATGACTCCAGCTGCCTTTTGCTTGAATGGAGCTTGTGGTCAAAAGGAGATGCCCATGGTTGAATAACACTCCTGGGTGAGAGATTTCCGAAGGAGGCAGTGTGGTTCTTTCAACGCAGATTCTAACCTTCAGAACATTTCATCTGTTTCTCCAAAATTTGACCGGACAAAGAATGCGGGATTCCTATGTGAAGCCAGAGTTCTGCTCAGGCACAGGGAACATGGAGAATCAATCTGTTCCTACGCTTGCAAATAAGGCACAGAAGGAGCAGGGAATACAGACCTACTCAGAAAAACATACCCTAAAGGAACAAACTCTTGCCTCCTCATGGTAAACGACAAAGAGCAGGGTAGTAGTAATTTCCACTCCGTTCCTGAAAATGAATTCAAAAAAAGCAGGTCTGAGTTCTGGGTGCTTCTCTTTGAGGCAGAAATCTATAAATATCATTCCAGCTGCCATTCGCTTGAAAGGAGCTTGAGGTGAAAAGGAGATATCCACCCATGGATTAGCACTCCTATTTCAGAGATTCCCAAAGGAGCCATGGTGCATTTCTCTGTTCAGATTCGAACCATCAGGAACATAATCTCTGTTTCTCCAGGGTTTGCCAATACACATAGTGCGGGATTTCAAAGAGAAGCCACAGTTCTCCTTAGGCAGAGGGAACATTAAGAAACAATCTGTTCCTACTCGTGCCAACAATGCACAGAGTGAGCATGGAATACGGTCCCAATCAGATTCTGAAAATCACTTTATAGCAGCACTTTGTGATTTCCAGCTTTTGCTCATGGAGATTAAGCCTCTGATATCCCTTCTACCTTTTGCTTGCTTGTATTTTGCTAGAGAAGAGATGCATCTTTCAATTAGGTGTATTTGAAGACTTTGATGTGGAAAACAATCCTTTTCCACCTCTGTCTTGAGGCTCTGAAGCTCCAACCACAGATAGCAGTGCACTTGGACTTGATTGTAAAAGGTATTGTGACGTACTAATTGGACTTTCACTACTGCAGATGAAGGAAGTCTAAAGGAACAAATTCTTGCGTCCTCTAGGTAAAGGTCTATGTGAAGGCAGGTGCTAATTTCAACTCCGTCACTGAAACTCACTTCACAAGTAGCAAGTCTGAGTGACAGGTGTTTCTCTTTGAGGGAGAAATCTTCCAATATCAGTCCAGCTGCATTTTGCTTGAATGGAGCTTGTGGTATAAAGGAGGTATCCACCCGTGCAATAGCACTCCTAGTGGAGATATTTCTGAAGGAGGCATTATGCTTTTCTCGATTCACATTCTAAATTTTAGAAGGTTACGTCTCTTTCACTCCCATTTGCCCGTATAAAGAGTGGGAGATTTCAAAAATCAGGCAGAATTCTCCTCAGGGACAGGGAACATGGAGAATCAATCTGTTCCTACTCTTGAAAATCGTTCACAGATTGAGAAGGGAATACCCTCCCACTCTGATTCTGAAAGACATTTTATAGCAAAACGGTGTGAATTCCAACTTTTGCTGGGGAGATGAAGCCCCTGATATACCCGTCACTCACTTTCACTTGCTTGGATGTTGCTAGACAAGAGAGCCATCTGGCAATTAGGTGTGATCCAAGACTTTGATGTGGATAACAGGCATTTTCCACGACTGTATTCAGGCTCTAAGGTTACAAAAAACATAGAAGAGCGCCAGGACACGTATTTACAATGGCATTATGAGCTCATATTCGGAATTTCACAGACAAACATACCCTAAAGAAACAAACACTTGCCTCCTGATGTTAAATGCCAAAGAGAAGGGTAGTAGTAATTTCCACTCCCTTCATGAAACAGACATCTCAAAAAGCAGATCTGAGCTCCTGGTGTTTCTATTTGAGGGAGTAATCTATAAATATCACTGCCGCTGACATTCATATGAATGGAGCTTACGGTGAAAAGGAGATATCCACCCGTGAAATAGCACTACTATTCCAGGGATTTCCGAAGGAGGCAGTATGCTTGGCTCAATTCACATTCGAACCATGAGAACATGACGTCTGTTTCTCCAGGGTTTGCCCATACAAAGATTGCAGTTTTTAAATGAGAAGAGGGAACATGGAGAAACAATCTGTTTCTACTCGTGCAAATAATGCACAGAGTGAGCATGGAGTACAGTCCCACTCAGATTCTGAAAATCATGATAGAGCAACACGGTGTGAATACCAGCTTTTGCTCCTGGAGATTAAGCCTCTGATATCCCTCATTCTCACTTTCGCTTGCTTGGATGTTGCTAGAAAAGAGAGGCATCTTTCCATTAGTTGTAACCCAAGCCTTTGATGTGTAAAACAAGCATTCCCCCCCTCTGTCATCAGGCTATAACGCCCCAAACACACATAGCAGTGCACCAGGCCTTGTTTCTACCAAGGCTTTGTGAAGCCATAATTGGACTTTCACTACCGCACATAAAGTATTTCAAAAGGAACAAATTCTCGCGTCATGGAGGTAAAAGGCTACGAGCAGGGAGGTGCTAATTTCCACTACCTCCTTCAAAATGACTTCACAAGTAGCAGGTCTGAGTTACAGGTGTTTCTTGTTGAGGGAGTAATCTACCAATATCACTCCAGCTGCCAGGAGAGGTCAAAAGGAGATATGCAACCGTGGGATAGCACTCCTTGTTGAGAGATTTCCGAAGCGGGCATTGTGCTTTTCTCTATCCATATTCTAACCTTTAGAACATTACGTATCTTTCTCCACCATTTGCCCGTACAAAGAGAGCGGGATTTCAATAATCAGGCAGAAATCTCCTCAGGCACAGGATACTTGGAGAATCATTCTGTTCCTACTTTTGCAAATAATTCACAGATTGAGCATAGTGTACCGTCCCTACTCAGATTCTGAAAGACATATTAGAGCCACATGGTGTCAATTCCAAATTCGCTTGGGTAGATGAAGCCGCTGATATCCCAGCTACTCATTTTCCCTTGCTTGGATGTTGCTAGAAAAGAGAGGCCCCTGGTAATTAGGTGTGATCCAAGACTTTGATGTGGAAAACAGGCATTTTCCACCTCTGCCATCAGGCTCTAGTGCTCCAAATACACATAGCAGTGAATCCGGATTTGTTTTAACCAAGGGATTATGATGTCATATTTGCACTTTCACTACCACAGATAAAGGAAGTCTAAAGGAACAAGGTATTATGTCCTGGAGGTAAATGTCTACGAGCAGGGAGGTGCTAACTTCCAATCCGTCCCTCCAACTGTCTTCACAAAACAGGTCTGAGTTCCAGGTGTTTCTCTTTGAGGCAGTAGTCTATTAATATAACTCCAGCTGCCGTTTGCTTGAATGGAGCTTGTGGTCAAAAGGAGATATCCACGGTCGAAGAGCACTCCTAGGTGAGAGATTTCCAAAGGAGGCAGTGTGGTTCTTTTGATGCAGATTCTAACCTTCAGTACAATTCGTCTGTTTCTGCAAAATTGGACCGTCCAAAGAATGTGGGATTCCACTGTGAAGCCAGAATTCTGCTCAGGGATAGGGAACACGGAGAATCCATCTGTTCCTACACTTGCAAATAAGGCACAGAAGGAGCAGGGAATACAGACGTAGTCAGATTCTGGAAATCAGTTTATAGCAAGCAGGTGTGAATTCCAAGATTTCCTTGGGAAGCATGAGTCCTTATTATCCCAGATTCTCCCTTTCCTTTGATTGGATGTAGCTAGAAAATAATGGCATCTGGGAATACGGTGTGATCCAAGCTTTTGGTGTGGATAGCACGCATTTTCCACCTCTGTCTTCAGTCTCTAAGCATCCAAACACACATAGCAACGCACCAGGACTCGCTTTTCCAATGGGATTATGACTTCATAATTGGACTTGCACTACCACAGACAACCGTACCCTAAAGGAACAAACTCATGCAAAACGACATGGAAAACGACATTCTCATAGAAAATGACAAAGAGCAGGGTAGTAGTAATTTCCACTCCATTCCTGAAAATGAATTCACAAAATGCAGGTCTGAGTTCCGGGTGTTTCTCTTTGAGGCAGTAATCTATAAATATCACTCCAGCTGCCGTTCGCTAGAAAGGAGCTTGGGGTGAAAAGGAGATATCCACCCGTGGAATAGCACTTCTATTTCAGAGTTTCCCGAAGGAGCCAGTGTGCTTTTCTCTGTTCAGATTCAAACCACGAGGAACATTACGTCTGTTTCTCCAGGGTTTGCCCATACAAATAGTGCAGGATTTCAAAGGGAAGCCACAGTTCTCCTTAGGCAGAGGGAACATGGAGAAACAATCTGTTCCTACTCGTGCCAATAATGCACAGAGTGAGCATGGAGTACGGTCTCAATCAGATTCTGAAAATCAATTTATAGCAAAACTTTGTGATTTCCAGCTTTTGCTCATGGAGATTAAGAATCTGATATCCCTTCTTCTACTTTCGCTGGCTTGGATTGTGCAACAGAAGAGAGGCATCTTTCAATTAGATGTATTCTAAGATTTGATGTGGAAAACAAGCATTTTCCACCTCGTCTTGTGGCGCTGACACTCCAAACACACATAGCAGCGCACCAGGACTTGTTTCTAAAAAGGTATTGTGACGTCATAATTGGACATTCACTTCCACAGATAAAGGAAGTCTAACGGAACAAATTCTTGCATCCTCTAGGTAAATGGCTATGTGCAGGCAGGTGCTAATTTCCACTCCGTCCCTCAAACTGACTTCACAAGTAGCAGGTCTGAGGGACAGGTTTTTCTCTTTGAGGGAGAAATCTTCCAATATCAGTCCAGCTGCATTTTGCTTGAATGGAGCTTGTGGTATAAAGGAGGTATCCACCCGTGCGAAAGCACTCCTAGTGGAGAGATTTCCGAAGGAGGCATTATGCTTTTCTCGATTCACATTCTAAATTTTAGAACGTTACGTCTCTTTCACTCCCATTTGTCTGTATAAAGAGTGGGAGATTTCAAAAATCAGGCAGAATTCTCCTCAGGCACAGAGAACATGGAGAATCAATCTGTTCCTACTCGTGAAAATCATTCACAGATTGATCAGTGAATACCCTCCCATTCAGATTCTGAAAGACATTTTATAGCAATACAGTGTGAATTCCAACTTTTGCTGGAGAGATGAAGCCCCTGATATGCCCGTCACTCATTTTCACTTGCTTGGATGTTGCTAGACAAGAGAGCCATCTGGCAATTAGGTGTAATCCAAGACTTTGATGTGGATAACGGGCATTTTCCACCACTGTATTCAGGCTCTAAGGTTCCAAACACACATAAAAGAGCGCCAGGACACGTATTTACAATGGCATTATGACATCATATTTGGAATTTCACAGACAAACGTACCCTAAAGAAACAAACACTTGCCTCCTGATGTTAAATGCCAAAGAGAAGGGTAGTAGTAATTTCCACTCCCTTCCTGAAACAGACATCAAAAAAAGCATGTCTGAGCTCCCGGTGTTTCTTTTCAAGGGAATAATCTATAAATATCACTGCCGCTGGCATTCACATGAATGGAGCTTGCGGTGAAAAGGAGATAACCACCCGTGAAATAGCACTCCTATTCCGGCGATTTCCGAAGGAGGCAGTATGCTTCTCTCAATTCACATTCGAACCATGAAAACATGACGTCAATTTCTCCAGGTTTTGCCCATACAAAGATTGCAGGATTTAAATGAGAAGAGGGAACAGGGAGAAACAATCTGTTCCTACTCGTGCAAATAATGCACAGAGTGAGCATGGAGTACAGTCCCACTCAGGTTCTGAAAATCATGTTAGAGCAACACGGTGAGAATACCAGCTTTTGCTAGTGGAGATTAAGCCTCTGATATCCCCCATTCTCACTTTCACTTGCTTGGATGTTGCTAGAAAAGAGAGGAATCTTTCCATTAGTTGTAATCCAAGCCTTTGATGTGTAAAACAAGAATTTTTCCCCTCTGTCTTCAGGCTATAACTCCCCAAACACACATAGCAGTGCACCAGGCCTTGTTTCTACCAAGGCTTTGTGAAGCCATAATTGGACTTTCACTACCGCAGATAAAGGATTTCAAAAGGACCAAATTCTCACGTCATGGAGGTAAAAGGCTACGAGCAGGGAGGTGCTAATTTCCACTACATCCCTCAAAATGACTTCACAAGTAGCAGGTCTGAGTTACAGGTGTTTCTCTTTGAGGGAGTAATCTACCAATATCACTCCAGCTGCCAAGAGAGGTCAAAAGGAGATATGCAACTGTGGGATAGCACTCCTCATTGAGAGATTTCTGAAGCGGGCATTTTGCTTTTCTCGATTCATATTTTAATCTTCAGAACATTACGTCTCTTTCTCCACCATTTGCCCGTACAAAGAGTGTGAGATTTCAATAATCAGGCAGAAATCTCCTCAGGCACAGGGTACTTTTAGAATCATTCTGTTCCTACTTTTGCAAACAATTCACAGATTGAGCAGAGTGTACCGACCCACTCAGATTCTGAAAGACATTTTAGAGCCACATGGTGTCAATTCCAAATTTGCTTGGGGAGATGAAGCCCCTGATATCCCAGCTACTCATTTTCCCTTGCTTGGATGTTGCTAGAAAAGAGAGGCCCCTGGTAATTAGGTGTGATCCAAGAGTATGATGTGGAAAACAGGCATTTTCCACCTCTGGCTTCAGGCTCTAATGCTCCAAATGCACATAGCAGTGAATCCGGATTTGTTTTAACCAAGGGATTATGATGTCATATTTGCACTTTCACTACCACAGATAAAGGAAGTCTAAAGGAACAAGGTATTAGGTCCTGGAGGTAAATGTCTAAGAGCAGGGAGGTGCTAACTTCCACTCCGTCCCTCCAACTGTCTTCACAAAAGCAGGTCTGAGATCCAGGTGTTTCTCTTTGAGGCAGTATTCTACGAATATGACTCCAGCTGCCATTTGCTTGAATGGAGCTTGTGGTCAAAAGGAGATATCTACAGTCGAAGAGCACTCCTAGGTGAGAGATTTCCAAAGGGGGCAGTGTGGTTCTTTCGATGCAGATTCTAACCTTCAGAACAATTCGTCTGTTTCTGCAAAATTGGACCGGACAAAGAATGCGGGATTCCACTGTGAAGCCAGAGTTCTTCTCAGGGACAGGGAACATGGAGAATCCATCTGTTCCTACACTTGCAAATAAGGCACAGAAGGAGCAGGAAATACAGAGGTACTCAGATTCTGGAAATCAGTTTAAGGCAACCCGGTGTGAATTCCAAGATTTCCTTGGGAAGCATGAGTCCTTATTATCCCAGATTCTCCCTTTCCTTTGATTGGATGTTGCTAGAAAATAGAGGCATCTGCGAATTCGGTGTGATCCAAGCTTTTGGTGTGGATAACAGGCATTTTCCACCTCTGTCTTCAGGCTCAAAGGTCCATACACACATAGCAGTGCACAAGGACTCGCTTTTCCAATGGGATTATGACGTCATAATTGGACTTGCACTACCATAGACAAACGCACCCTAAAGGAACAAACTCATGCCTCCTCCTGGAAAACGACAAAGAGCAGTGTAGTAGTAATTTCCACTCCGTTCCTGAAAATGAATTCACAAAATGCAGGTCTGAGTTCCGGGGTTTCTCTTTGAGGCAGCAATCTATAAATATCACTCCAGCTGCCGTTCGCTAGAAGGGAGCTTTTGGTGAAAAGGAGATATCCACCCGTGGAATTGCACTTCTATTTCAGAGTTTCCCGAAGGAGCCAGTGTGCTTTTCTCTGTTCAGATTCAAACCATGAGGAACATTACGTCTGTTTCTCCAGGGTTTGCCCATACAAATAGTGCGGGATTTCAAAGAGAAGCCACAGTTCTCCTTAGGCAGAGGGAACATGGAGAAACCATCTGTTCCTAATCGTGCCAATAATGCACAGAGTGAGCATGGAGTACGGTCTCAATCAGATTCTGAAAATCAATTTATAGCAACACTTTGTGATTTCCAGCTTTTGCTCGTGGAGATTAAGAGTCTGATATCCCTTCTTCTACCTTTCGCTGGCTTGGATTGTGCAACAGAAGAGAGGCATCTTTCAATTAGATGCATTCTAAGATTTCATGTGGAAAACAAACATTTTCCACCTCGGTGTTGAGGCTCTGTCGCTCCAAACACACATAGCAGTGCACCAGGACTTGTTTCTAAAAAGGTATTGTGACGTCATAATTGGTCTTTCACTACTGCAGATAAAGGAAATCTAAAGGAACAAATTCTTGCTTCATGTAGGTAAACGGCTATGCGTAGGGAGGTTCTAATTTCCACTCTGTCCCTCAAAATGACTTCACAAGTAGCAGGTCTGAGTGACAGGTGTTTCTCTTTGAGGGAGTAATCTACCAATATCACTCCAGCTGCCAGGAGAGGTCAAAAAGAGATATGCAACTGTGGGATAGCACTCCTCGTTGAGAGATTTCTGAAGCGGGCATTTTGCTTTTCTCGATTCATATTTTAACCTTCAGAACATTACATCTCTTTCTCCACCATTTTCCCATACAAAGAGTAGAGTGCGGGATTTCAATAATCAGGCAGAATTCGCCTCAGTCACAGGGTACTTGGAGAATCATTCTGGTAATACTCTTGCAAACAATTCACAGATTGAGCAGAGAGTACCGTCCCACTCAGATTCTGAAAGACATTTTAGAGCCACATGGTGTCAATTCCCAATTCTCTTGGCGAGATGAAGCCCCTGATATCCCAGCTACTCATTTTCCCTTGCTTGGATGTTGCTAGAAAAGAGAGGCCCCTGGTAATTAGGTGTGATCCAAGACTTTGATGTGGAAAATAGGCATTTTCCACCTCTGTCTTCAGGCTCTAATGCTCCCAACACACATAGCAGTGAACCATGATTCATTTTACCAAAGGGATTATGATGTCATATTTGCCCTTTCATTACCGTAGAGAAAGGAAGTCTAAAGGAACAAGGTATTAGGTCGTCTAGGTAAACGTCTAAGAGCCGGGAGGTGCTAATTTCCAGTCCGTCCCTCAAACTGTCTTCACAAGAAGCAGGTCTGATTTCCAGGTGTTTCTCTTTGAGAAAGTAGTCTACGAATATGACTCCAGCTGCCTTTTGCTTGAATAGAGCTTGTGCTCAGAAGGAGATATCCACGTTCGAATAGCACTCCTATGTGAGAGATTTCTGAAGGAGGCAGTGTGGTTCTTTCGATGCAGATTCTAACCTTCAGAACAATTCGTCTGTTTCTGCAAAATTGGACCGGACAAAGAATGCGGGATTCCACTGTGAAGCCAGAGTTCTGCTCAGGCACAGGGAACATGGAGAATCCATCTGTTCCTACACTTGCAAATACGGCACAGAAGGAGCAGGGAATACAGACCTACTCAGATTCTGAAAATCAGTTTGTAGCAATATGGTGTGAATTCCACGTTTTCCTTGGGAAGCATGAGTCCTTATTATCCCAGATTCTGCCTTTCCTTTGCTTGGATGTTGCTAGAAAATAGAGGCATCTGCGAATTCGGTGAGATCCAATCTTTTGGTGCGGATAACAGGCATTTTCCACCTCTGTCTTCAGTCTCTAAGGGTCCAAACACACATAGCATTGCGCAAGGACTCACTTTTACAATGGGATTATGACATCATAGTTGGACTTGCACTACCATAGACAAACATACCCTAAAGGAACAAACTCATGCCTCCTCATGGAAAACAACAAAGAGCAATGTAGTAGTAATTTTCACTCCGTTCCTGAAAATGAATTCACAAAAATCAGGTCTGAGTTCCTAGTGTTACTCTTTGTGGCAGTAATCTATAAATATCACTCCAGATGCCATTCGCTAGAAAGGAGCTTGCGGTGAAAAAAAGATATCTAGCCGTGGAGTAGCACTCCTATTTCAGAGATTCCCGAAGGAGCCAGTGTGCTTTTCTCTGTTCAGATTCGAACCATTAGGAACATTACGTCTGTTTCTCCAGGGTTTGCCCATACAAATAATGCGGGATTTCAAAGATTAGCCACAGTTCTCCTTAGGCAGAGGGAACATGGATAAACAATCTGTTCCTACTCGTACCAATAATGCACAGAGTGAGAATGGATTACGGTCCCAATCAGATTCTCAAAATCACTTTATAGCACACTTTGTGATTTCCAGCTTTTGCTCATGGGGATTAAGGCTCTGTATCTCTTCTCCCTTTCGCTTGCTTGGATTTTGCTAGAAAAGAGAGGCATCTTTCAATATGGTGTATTCCAAGACTTTGATGTGGAAAACAAGCATTTTCCATCTCTGTCTTGAGGCTCTGACGTTCCAAACACACATAGGAGTGCACCAGGACTCGTTTCTCAAAAGGTATTATGACGTCATAATTGGATGTTCACTACTGAAGATAAAGGAATTCTAAAGGAACAAATTCTTGCATCTTCTAGGTAAATGGCTATGTGCAGGTAGACGCTAATTTCCACTGTGTCCCTCAAACTGACTTCACAAGTAGCAGATCTGAGTTACAGGTGTTTCTTTTTGAGGGAGAAATCTTCCAATATCACTCCAGCTGCCTTTTGCTTGAATGGAGTTTGTGGTATAAAGGAGGGATCCACCCGTGAGATGGCACTGTAGTTGAGAGATTTCCGAAGGAGGCATTATGCTTTTCTCGATTGATATTCTAAACTTTAGAATGTTACATCTGTTTAACTTCCATTTGCCTGTTTGAAGAGGGGGGAATTTCAAAAATCAGGCAGAATTCTCCTCTGGCACAGGGAACATGGAGAATCAATCTTTTCCTACTCTTGAAAATAATTCACAGATTGAGCAGGGAATACCGTCCCACTCAGATTCTGAAAGACATTTTATAGCAAAACCATGTGAATTCCAACTTTTGCTGGGGAGATGAAGCCCCTGATATGACCGTCATTCATTTTCACTTGCTTGGATGTTGCTAGACAAGAGAGTCATCTGGCAATTAGCTGTGATGCAAGCATTAGATGTGGATAACAGGCATTTGCCACCTCTGTCTTCAGGTTCTAATGGTCCAAACAAACATACCAGTGTGGAAGGACTCGTTTTTATAATGGGATTATGACATCATAACTGGACTTTCACTACCGCACACAAATGTACCATGAAGACACAAACTCTTGCTTCCTGATGGTAAACGCCATAGAGCAGGGTACTCGTAATTTCCACTCCATTTCTGAAACTGACTTCACAAAAAGCAGGTCTGAGTTCCGGGTGTTACTCCTTGAGGGAGTAACCTATAAATATCACTCAAGCTGCCATTCGCTTGAATGGAGCTTGCGGTCAGAAGGACATATTCCATCGTGGAATAGCACTCCTAATCCGGAGATTTCCGAAGCAGGCAGTGTGCTTTTCTCTATTCAGATTTGAACCATCAGAACATTATGTCTGTTTCTCTAAGGTTTGCCCATACAAAAGTAGGGATTTCAATGTGAAGAGACAGTTCTCCTTAGGCAGAGGGAACAAGGAGAAACATTCTCTTCCTACTCATGCAAATAATGCAGAGTGAGCATGGGTTTACAGTCCAACTCAGATTCTGAAAATCATTTTATAGCAACACGGTGTGAATTCCAGCTTTTGCTCATGGAGATTAAGCATCTGATATCCCTCATTCTCAATTTCACTTGCTGGGATGTTGCTGGAAAAGAGAGGCATCTTTCAATTAGGTATGATCCAAGACTTTGATGTGGAAATCAGGCATTTGCCACCTCTGTCTTCAGGATCTAATTCTCCAAACTCACATAGCAGTGCACAAGGACTCCTTTCTACCAAGGGACTGTGACGTCATAATTGGACTTTCACTACCGCAGTTAAAGGAAGTCTAAAGAAACAAATTCTTGCGTACTCTAGGTAAATGGCTATGTGTAGGCAGGTGCTAATTTCCACTCCGTCACTCAAACTGACTTCAGAAGAAGCAGGTCTGAGTTCCAGGTGTTTCTCTATGAGGTAGTAATCAACCAATATCACTCCCACTAGATTTCACTTGAATGGAACTTGTGTTCAAAAGGCGATATCCACCCGTGCGATAGCACTCCTAGTCGAGAGATTTCCAAAGGAGGCATTGTGTTGTTCTCCATTCAGATTCTAACATTCAGAACATTATGTCCCTGTCTCCATCGTTTGAACTTACAAAGAGTGCGGGATTTCAATAATCAGGCAGTGTTCTCCTCAGGCACAGGGAACATGGAGAATCAATCCCTTCCTACTCTTGAAAGTAATTCATAGATTGAGCAGGGAGTATCGTCCCACTCAGATTCTGAAAGACATTTTAGAGAAACACGGTATGAATTCCAACATTTGCTTGGGGAGATGAAGCCACTGATATGCCATCTACTCACTTTCACTTGCATCGATGTTGGGAGAAAAGTGAGGCATCTGGCTATTAAGTGTGATCCAAGACTTTGATGTGGAAAGCAGGCATTTTCCACCTCTGTCTTCTGGCTCTAACCATCCAAACACACATAGCAGGGTGCCAGAACTCATTTCTACAGTGGAATTATGACGTCACAGTAGGACTTTCACTACCACAGACAAAGGTAGTCTAAAAGAACACACTCTTGTGCCTTGCAGGAAGTGGCTGATAGCTGGGAGGAGCTAATTTTCACTTTGTTCCTCCAACAGACTTCAAAAGAAGTAGGTCTATGTTGCAGGTGTTTCTATTTGAGGGAGTAATCTATGAATATCATTCCAGGTGCCATTGGCTTGAATGGACTTATGATCACAAGGAGATATCCCCCCATGGAATAGCACTCCTACTTGAGAGATTTCTGAAGGAGGCAGTGTGCTTCTTTCGATGCAGATTTTAAACTTCAGAATATTACATGTCTTTCTCGAAAATTTTACCTGACATAGACTGCGGGATTAAATGTGAAGCCAGAGTTCTCCTCAGGGACAGGGTACATGGAGAATCACCCTGCTCCTACTCTAGCAAATAAGGCTATGAAGGAGCAGGGCATACAGACCTACTCAGATTCTGAAAATCAGTTTATAGCAACACGGTGTGATTTCCAACTTTTGCTTGCGGAGATTATTTTATTATTATCCCAGATTTTCCCTTTCCCTTTCTTGGATATTGCTAGAACATAGAGGCATATGGCAATTAGGTGTGATTCAAGACTTTGATGAGGAAATCATGAATTTTCCACCTCTGTCTTCAGGCTCCAACGCTCCAAACACACATAGCAGTGCACCAGGACTCATTTCTACCAAGGCATTGTGACATCATAATTCGACTTTCACTACCGCAGATAAAGAAAGTCTAAAGGAGTAAATTCTTGTGTCCTGGAAGTAAACAGCTAAGAGCAGGTAGGACCTAATTTCCACTCCGACCCTCAAAGTGACTTCACAAGAATCAGGTCTGAGTTCCCTGTGTTTCTCTTTGAGGGAGTAATCTACGAATATAACTCCAGCTGCCTTTCGCTTGAATTGAGCTTGTGGTCAAAATGAGATATCCCACCATGGGATAGCACTCCTAGTCGAGAGATTTCTGAAGAAAGCCTTGTGCTTTTCTCAATTCAGATTCCAATCTTCAGAACATTATGTCTCTTTCTCCACCATTTGTCCATACAAAGAGTGCGGGATTTCAATAATAAGGCAGAGTTCTCCTCAGGCACAGGGAATATGGAGAATCAATCTGTTCCTACTCTTGAAAATATTTCACAGATTAAAGAGTGGTATCAACCCACTCAGATTCTGAAGACATTTTAGAGGAACACGGTGTGAATTTCAACTTTTGCGTGGGGAGATGAAGCCCCTGATATGCCAGCTACTCACTTTCACTTGCGTGGATGTTGCTAGAAAAGAGAGACATCTGTCCATCAGGTGTGATCCAAGCCTTTGATGTGGAAAACAGGCATTTTCCACCTCTGTCTTCAACTTCTCACCGTCCAAACACACATAGGAGTGTGCTAGGACTCGTTTATACAGCGGGATTATGATGTCAAAATAGGACTTTAACTACCACAGACAAAGGTAGTCTAAAGGAACAAACTCTTGCGTTCTTGCGGTAACCAGCTAAGAGCTGGGAGGTGCTAATTTCCACTTTGTTCTTCCTACTGACTTCAGAATAAGCTGGCCTAAGTTGCAGGTGTTTCTATTTGAGGGAGTAATCTATGAATATTACTCCAGGTGCCATTGGCTTAAATGGAGCTTGTGGTCACAAGGAGATATCCACCAGTGGAATAGCACTCCTACCTGAGAGATTTCCGAAGAAGGCAGCATGGTGCTTTTGATGCAAATTCTAACCTTCGGAACATTACGTCTGTTTCTCCAAAATTTAACTGGACAAAGAGTGCGGGATTCCGATGTGAAAGCAGAGTTCTCTACAGGCACATGAATATGGAGAATGAATCTGTTCCTACTCTTGAAAATAAGGCACAGAATGAGCAGGGAGTACAGACCTACTCAGATTCTGAAAATCAGTTCATAACAACACGGTGTGAATTCCAAATTTTCTTTGGGGAGATTAAGTCCTTATTATCCCAAATTCTCCCTCAGCCTTGCTTGGATTTTGCTAGAAAATAGAGGCATCTGGCAAATTAGGTGTGATCCAAGACTTTGAGGTGGATAACAGGCATTTTTTTCCCACTGTATTCAGGCGCTAAGGTTCCAAACACACATAGAAGAGCACCAGGACACGTTTTTACAATGGCATTATGACATCATAATTGGACTTTCACAGACAAACATACCCTAAAGAAACAAACACTTCCCTCCTGATGTTAAATGACAAAGAACAGGGTAGTAGTAATTTCCACTTCATTCCTGAAACAGACATCACAAAGAGCAGGTCTGAGTACCGAGTGTTTCTCTTTGAGCGAGTAATCTATAAATATCACTGTAGCTGTCATTCGCATGAATGTAGCTAGCGGTCAAAAGGAGATATACACCCATGATATAGTACTCCTATTCCAGAGGTTTCCGAAGGAGGCGCTGTGCTTCTCTCGATTCAGATTTGAACCATCAGAACATGACGTGTGTTTCTCTAGGGTTTGCCCATACAAAGATTGCAGGATTTAAATGAGAAGGGGGAACATGGAGAAACTATCTGTTCCTGCTCGTGCAAATAATGCACAGAGTGAGCATGGAGTACAGTCCCACTCAGGTTCTGAAAATCATGTTATAGCAACACGGTGTGAATACCAGCTTTTGCTCGTGGAGATTAAGCCTCTGATATCCCTCATTCTCCCTTTCGCTTGCTTGGATGTTGTTAGAAAAGGGAGGCATCTTTCAGCTGGTTGTAATCCAAGCCATTGATGTGGAAAACAAGCATTTTCCCCCTCTGTCTTCAGGCTATAGTGACTCAAACACAGATAGCAATGCACCAGGCCTTATTTCTACCAAGGATTTGTGAAGCCATAATTGGACTTTCATTACCGCAGATAAAGGATTTCAAATGGAACAAATTCTCGCTTCATGGAGGTAAACGGCTAGGAGCAGGGCGGTGCTAATTTCCACTACGTCCCTCAAAATGACTTCACAAGTAGTAGGTCTGAGTTACAGGTGTTTCTCTTTGAGGGAGTAATCTACCAATATCACTCCAGCTGCCTGGAGAGGTCAAAAGGAGATATCCAACCGTGGGATAGCACTCCTTGGTGAGAGATTTCTGAAGCAGACATTGTGCTTTTCTCGATTCATATTCTAACCTTAAGAACATTACGTCTCTTTCTCCACCATTTGCCCGTACAAAGAGTGCGGGATTTCAATAATCAGGCAGAAATCTCCTCAGACACAGGGTACTTGCAGAATCATTCTATTCCCACTCTTGCAAATAATTCACAGATTGAGCAGAGAGTACCGTCCCACTCAGATACTGAAATACCTTTTAGAGCCATACGGTGTCAATTCCAAATTCGCTTGGGGAGATGATGCCCCTGATATACCAGCTACTCATTTTCCCTTGCTTGGATGTTGCTAGAAAAGAGAGGCCCCTGGCAATTAGGTGTGATCCAAGACTTTGATGTGGAAAACAGGCTTTGTCCACCTCTGTCTTCAGGCTCTATTGCTCCAAACACACATAGCAGTGAACCAGGATTCGTTTTAACCAAGGGTTTATGAGGTCTTATTTGCACTTTCAATACCGCAGAAAAAGAAGTCTAAACGAACAAGGTATTACGACCTGGAGGTAAATGTCTAAGAGCAGGGAGGTGCTAATTACCACTCATTCCCCCAAACTCTGTTCACAAGAAGCAGGTCTGAGTTCCAGGTGTTTCTCTTTGATGGAGTAGTCTACGAATATGACTCGAGCTGCCTTTTGCTTGAATGGAGCTTTTGGTCAAACGGAGATATCCACGGTCGAATAGCACTCCTAGGTGAGAAATTTCCAAAGGAGGCAGTGTGGTTCTTTCGATGCAGATTCTAACCTTCAGAACATTTCATCTGTTTCTGCAAAATTGGATCAGACAAAGAATGCGGGATGCCAATGTGAAGCCAGTGTTCTGCTCGGGCACAGGGAACATGGACAATCAATCTGTTCCTACACTTGCAAATAAGGCCCAGAAGGAGCAGGAAATACAGACCTACTCAGATTCTGAAAATCAGTTTATAGCAACACGGTGTGAATTCCAAATTTTCCTTTGGAAGTACGAGTCCTTTTTATCCCAGATTCTCCCTTACCTTTGCATGGATGTTGCTAGAAAATAGAGACATCTGGGAATTCGGTGTGATCCAAGCTTTTGGGGTGGATAACAGGCATTTTCCACCTCTGTCTTCAGTCTCTAAGGGTCCAAACACACATAGCAGTGTGCCAGGTCTCGTTTTTACACTGGGATTATGACATCATGTTTGGACTTGCACTACCGCAGACAAACATACCCTAAAGGAACAAACACTTGCCTCCTCATGATAAATGACAAAGAACAGGGTAGTAGTAATTTCCACTCCGTTCCTCAAAATGAATTCACCAACAGCAGGTCTGAGTTCCGGGTGTTTCTCTTTGAGGCAGTAATCTATAAATATCACTCCAGCTGCCATTCGCTTGAAAGGAGCTTGCGGTGAAAAGGAGATATCCACCCGTGGAATAGCACTCCTATTTCAGAGATTCCCGAAGGAGCCAGGGTGCTTTTCTCTGTTCAGATTCGAACCATCAGGAACATTACGTCTGTTTCTCCAGGGTTTGCCCATACAAATAGTTCGGGATTTCAAAGAGAAGCCACAGTTCTCCTTAGGCAGAGGGAACATGGAGAAACAATCTGTTCCTACTCATGCCAATATTGTGCAGAGTGATCATGGAGTATGGTCCCAATCAGATTCTGAAAATCACTTTACAGCAACACTTTGTGATTTCCAGCTTTTGCTCATGGAGATTAAGCCTCTGATATCCCTTCTTCTACCTTCTGCTTGCTTGGATGTTGCTAGAAGAGAAGCATCTTTCAATTAGGTGTATTCCAAGACTTTGATGTGGAAAACATGCAATTTCCACCTCTGTCTTGAGGCTCTGACGCTCCAAACACACATAGCAGTGCAGCAGAACTCATTTCTAAAAAGGTATTGTGACATCCTAATTGGACTTACACTAACGCAGATAAAAGAATTCTAAATTAACAATTCTTGTGTCCTCTAGGTAAATTGCTATGTGCAGGCAGGTGCTAATTTCCACTCCGTCCCTCAAACTGACTTCACAGGTAGCAGGTCTGAGTTACACGTTTTTCTCTTTGATGGAGTAATCTACCAATATCAGTCCAGCTGCATTTTGCTTGAATGGAGCTTGTGGTATAAAGGACGTATCCACCCGTGCGATGTCAGTCCTAGTGGTGAGATTTCCAAAGGAGGCATTATGCTTTTCTCGATTCAGATTCTAAACTTTAGAACATTACGTCTCTTTCACTCCCATTTACCCGTTTAAAGAGGGGGTGATTGAAAAACCAGGCAGAGTTCTCCTCAGGCACAGGGAATATGGAGAATCAATCTGTTCCTACTCTTGAAAATAATTCACAGATTACGCAGGGAATACTGTCGCACTCAGATTCTGAAAGACATTTTATAGTAAAACGGTGTGAATTCCAACTTTTGCTGGGGAGATGAAGCCCCTGATATGCCCGTCTCTCACTTTCACTTGCTTGGATGTTGCTAGACAAGAGAGCCATCTGGCAATTAGCTGTAATCCAAGCATTTGATGTGGATAACAGGCATTTGCCACCTCTGTCTTCAGGCTCTAAGGGTCCAAACACACATTCCAGTGAGGCAGGAGTCATTTTTACAATGGGATTATGACACCATAACTGGACTTTCACTATCGCACCCAAGGTTCCCTAAAGTCACAAACACTTGCCTCCTGATGGTAAACGCCATAGAGGAGGGTGCTAGTAATTTCCACTCCATTCCTGAAACTGACTTCACAAAAAGCAGGTCTGAGTTCCGGGTGTTACTCCTTGAGAGAGTAACTTATAAATATCACTCCAGCTGCCATTCGCTTGAATGGAGCTTGCAGTCAGAAGGACATATTCCATCGTGGAATAGCACTCCTAATCCAGAGATTTCCGAAGCAGGCAGTGTGCTTTTCTCGATACAGATTTGGACCATCAGAACCTTACGACTGTTTCTGCAGGGTTTGCTCATACAAAGAGTGGGGATTTCAATGTGAAGAGACAGTTCTCCTTAGGCAGAGGGAACATGGAGAAACAACCTCTTCCTACTCATGCAAATAATGCAGAGTGAGCATGGGTTTACAGTCCAACTCAGATTCTGAAAATCATTTTATAGCAACATGGTTTGAATTCCAGCTTTTGCTCGTGGAGATTAAGCCTCTGATATCCCTCATTCTCAATTTCGCTTGCTTGGACATTGCTGGAAAAGAGAGGCATCTTTCAATTAGGTGTGATCGAAGACTTTGATGTGGAAATCAGGCATTTGCCACCTCTGTCTTCAGGATCTAATTCTCCAAACACACATTGCAGTGCACAAGGACTCGTTTCTACCAAGGGACTGTGACGTCATAATTGGACTATCACTACTGCAGATAAAGGAAGTCTAAAGCAACAACTTCTTGGGTACTCTAGGTAAACGGCTATGTGTAGGCAGGTGCTAATTTCCACTCCGTCACTCAAACTGACTTCAGAAGAAGCAGGTCTGAATTCCAGGTGTTTCTCTTTGAGGGAGTAATCCACCAATATCACTCCAGCTAGATTTCGCTTGAATGGAGCTTGTGGTCAAATGGAGATATCCACCCATGCGATAGCACTCCTAGTCGAGAGATTTCCGAAGGAGGCATTGTGCTGTTCTCCATTCAGATTCTAACCTTCAGAACATTACGTCCCTGTCTCCATCGTTTGAACTTACAAAGAGTGCGGGATTTCAATAATCAGGCCGAGTTATCCTCAGGCACAGGGAACATGGAGAATCAATCCCTTCCTACTCTTGAAAATACTTCACAGATTGAGCAGGGAGTATCGTCCCACTCAGATCCTGAAAGACATTGTAGAGCAACACGGTGTAATTTCCAACTTTTGCTTGGGGAGATTATGTATTTATTATCCCAGTTTCTCTCTTTCCCTTTTTTGAATATTGCTAGAAAATAGAAGCTTCTGGCAATTAGGTGTGATTCAAGCCTATGATGTGGAAATCAGGCATTTTACACGTCTGTCTTCAGGCTCCAACGCTCCAAACACACATAGCTGTGCACCAGGACTCATATCTACCAAGGCATTGTGACGTCATAATTCGACTTTCACTACCTCAGATAATGGAAGTCTAAAGGAGCAAATTCTTGCGTCCTGGAAGTAAACAGCTAAGAGCAGGTAGGACCTAATTTCCACTCCGTCCATCAAAGTGACTTCACAAGAATCAGGTCTGAGTTCCCTGTGTTTCTCTTTGAGGGAGTAATCTACGAATATAACTCCAGCTGCCTTTCGCTTGAATTGAGCTTGTGGTCAAAAGGAGATAACTCCCTGTGGGATAGCACTCCTAGTCGAGAGATTTCCGAAGGAAGCATTGTGTTTTTCTCAATTCAGATTCCAATCTTCAGAACATTACGTCTCTTTCTCCACCATTTGTCCATACAAAGAGTGCGGGATTTCAATAATCAGGCAGAGTTCTCCTTAGGCACAGGGAATATGGAGAATCAATCTGTTCCTACTCTTGAAAATATTTCACAGATTGAGCAGGGAGTACCGACCCACTCAGATTCTGAAAACATTTTAGAGGATCACGGTGTGAATTTCAACTTTTGCGTGGGGAGATGAGCCCCTGATATGCCAGCTACTCACTTTCACTTGCGTGGATGTTGCTAGAAATAGAGGCATCTGTCAATCAGGTGTGATCCAGGACTTTGATGTGGAAAACAGGTATTTCCCACCTCTGTCTTCAACTTCTTACCATCCAAACACACATAGCAGTGTGCGAGGACTCGTTTCTACAGCGGGATTATGATGTCAAAATAGGACTTTAACTACCACAGACAAAGGTAGTCTAAAGGAACAAACTCTTGCGTTCTTGCAGTAACCAGCTAAGAGCTGGGAGGTGCTAATTTCCACTTTGTTCTTCCTACTGACTTCAGAATAGCTGGTTTAAGTTGCAGGCATTTCTATTTGAGGGAGTAATCTACGAATATTACTCCAGGTGCCATTGGCTTGAATGGAGCTTGTGGTCACAAGGAGATATCCACCAGAGGAATAGCACTCCTACCTGAGAGATTTCAGAAGAAGGCAGTGTGCTGCTTTTGATGCAAATTCTAACCTTCAGAACATTACGTCTGTTTCTCCAAAATTTAACTGGACAAAGAGTGCAGGATTCCAATGTGAAGGCAGAGTTCTCTACAGGCACATGAATATCGAGAATGAATCTGTTCCTACTCTTGAAAATAAGGCACAGAATGAGCAGGGAGTACAGACCTACTCAGATAATGAATATCAGTTTATAGCATCACGGTGTGAATTCCAAATTTTCTTTGGGGAGATTAAGTCCTTATTATCCCAAATTCTCTCTCAGCCTTTCTTGGATTTTACTAGAAAATAGAGGCATATGGCAAAGTAGGTGTGATCCAAGACTTTGAGATGGATAACAGGCATTCTCCCCCACTGTATTCAGGTGCTAAGGTTCCAAACACACATAGAAGAGCACCAGGACACGTTTTTACAATGGCATTATGACATCATAATTGGACTTGCACTACTGCAAACAAACTTCCCCTAAAGGAACAAACTCTTGCCTCCTCATGGTAAATGACAAAGACCAGGGTAGTAGTAATTTCTACTCCGTTCCCGAAACAGACATCACAAAGAGCAGGTCTGAGTACCGGGTGTTTCTCTTTGAGGGAATAATCTATAAATGTCACTGTAGCTGCCATTCGCATGAATGGAGCTTGCAGTCAAAAGAGATATCCACCCGTGAAATAGTACTCCTATCCCACAGATTTCCCAAGGAGGCAGTGTGCTTCTCTTGATTAAGATATGAACCATCAGAACATGACGTCTGTTTCTCCAGGGTTTGCCCATACAAAGATTGCAGGATTTAAATGAGAAGAGGGAAAATGGAGAAACAATCTGTTCCTACTCGTGCAAATAATGCACGGAGTGATCATGGAGTACAGTCCCACTCATGTTCTGAAAAACATGTTATAGCAACACGGTGTTAATACCAGCATTTACTTGTGGAGATTAAGCCTCTAATATCCCTCATTCTCCCTTTCCCTTGCATGGATGTTGCTAGAAAAGAGAGGCATCTTTCAATTAGTTGTAATCCAAGCCTTTGATGTGGAAAACAGGCATTTTCCCCCTCTGTCTTCAGGCTATAGCGCCCCAAACACACATAGCAGTGCACCAGGCCTTGTTTCTATGAAGGCTTTATGAAGCCATGATTGGAATTTGACTACTGCAGATAAAGGAATTCAAAATGGACAAATTCTCACGTCATGGAAGTAAATGGCTACGAGCAAGGAGGTGCTGATTTCCACTATGTACCTCAAAATTACTTCACAAGAATCAGGTCTGAGGTCCAGGTGATTCTCTTTGAGATAGTAATCTATGAATATCACTCCAGCTGCCTGGAGAGGTCAAAAGGAGGTAACCACCCGTGGGACAGCACTGCTTGTTGAGAGATTTCCGAAGGAGGCCTTGTGATTTTCTTGATTCACATACTAACCTTCAGAACATTATGTCACTTTCTCCACCATTTGCCCGTACAAAAAGTGTGGGATTTCAATAATCAGGGAGAATTCTCCTCAGGCACAGGGAACTTGGGGAATCATTCTGTTCCTACTCTTGGAAATAATTCACAGTTTGAGCAGAGAGTACCGTCCCTCTCAGATTCTGAAAGACATTTTAGAGCCACATGGTGTCAATTCCAAATTCCCTTGGGGAGATAAAGCCCCTGATATCCCAGCTACTCATTTTGCCTTGCTTGGATGCTCCCTGAAAAGAGAGGCCCCTGGCAAGTAGGTGTGATCCAAGACTTTGATGTGGAAAACAGGCATTTTCCACCTCTGTCTTCAGGCTCTAATGCTCCAAACACACATAGCAGTGCACCAGGATTCATTTCAACCAAGGGATTGTGATGTCATATTTGCGCTTTCACTACCGCAGATAAAGGAAGTTTAAAGGAACAAGGTATTACGTCCTGGAGGTAAACGTCTAAGAGCAGTTAGGTGCTAATTTCCACTCCGTCCCTCAAACTGTCTTCACAAGAAGCAGGTTTGAGTTCCAGGTGTTTCTCTTTGAGGGAGTAATCTACGAATATGACTCCAGCTGCCTTTTGCTTGAATGGAGCTTGTGGTCAAGAGGAGATATCCACGGTTGAATAGCACTCCTAGTTGAGAGATTTCCGAAGAAGGTAGTGAGGTTCTTTTGATGCAGATTCTAACCTTCAGAACATTTCATCTGATTCTCCAAAATTTGACCCGACAAAGAATGCGGGATCCCAATGTGAAGCCAGAGTTCTGCTCAGGAGCAGGGGACATGGAGTATCAATCTGTTCCTACGCTTGCAAATAAGGCACAGAAGGAGCAGGGAATGCAGACCTACTCAGATTCTGGAAATAAGTTTATAGCAACACGGTGTGAATTCCAAGTTTTCCTTGGGAAGAATAAGTCATTATCCCAGATTCTCCCTTTCCCTTGCTTGGATGTTGCTAGAAAATAGAAGCATCTGGGAATTCGGTGTGATCCAAGCTTTTGGTGTGGATAACAGGCAATTTCCACCTCTGTCTTCAGGCTCTAAGGGTCCAAACACACATAGCAGTGCGCCAGGACTCATTTTTACAATGGGATTTTGACATCATAATTGGACTTGCACTACCACAGACAAACGTACCCCAAAGGAACAAACTTCCCTCCTCATGGTAACCGAAAAGAGCAGGGTACTAGCAATTTCCACTCCGTTCCTGAAAATGTATTCACAAAAAGCAGATTTGAGTTAGGGGTGTTTCTCTTTGAGGCTGAAATCTATAAATATCACTCCAGCTGCCATTCAATTGAATGGAACTTGCGGTCAAAAGGAGATATCCACCCGTGGAATAGCACTCCTATTTCAGAGATTCCCAAAGGAGCCAGTATGCTTTTCTCTGTTCATATTTGAACCATCGTGAACATTACGTCTGTTTCTCTAGGTTTGCCCACACAAATAGTGTGGGCTTTCAAAGAGAAGCCACAGTTCTCCTTAGGCAGCAGGAACATGGAGATGAAATCTGTTCCTCCTCGTGCCAATAATGCACAAAGTGAGCATGGAGTACAGTCCCAATCAGATTCTGAAAATCACTTTATATTAACACTCTGTGATTTCCAGCTTTTGCTCATGGATATTAAGCCTCTGATATCCCTTCTTCTACCTTTTGCTTGCGTGGATTTTGCTAGGAAGAAGAGGCACATTTCTATTAGGTGTATTTCAAGACTTTGATGTGGAAAACAGGCATTTTCCCCCCTCTGTCTTCAGGCTATAGCGCCTCAAACACACATAGCAGTGCACCAGGCCTTATTTCTACCAAGGCTTTGTGAAGCCATAATTGGCCTTTCACTACCGCAGATAAAGGCATTCAAAAGAACAAATGCTTGCGTCATGGAGGTAAATGGCTACAAGCAGAGAGGTACTAATTTCCACTACGTACCTCAAAATGACTTCGCAAGAATCAGGTCTGAGTTCCAGGTGTTTGTATTTGAGGGAGTATTCTACGAGTATCACTCCAGCTGCTTGGACAGGTCAATAGGAGATATCCACCCGTGGAATAGCCCTCCTATTTGAGATATTTCTGAAGGAGGCATTGTGCTTTTCGCAATTCATATTCTAACCTTCAGAACATTACGTCTCTTTCTCCACCATTTGCCCCTACAAAGAGTGCATGATTTCAATAATCAGGCCTAATTCTCCTCAGGCACAGGGTACTTTTAGAATCATTCTGTTCCTACTTTTGCAAATAATTCACAGATTGAGCAGAGAGTACCGTCCCACTCAGATTCTGAAAGACATTTTAGAGCCACATGGTATCAATTCCAAATTCGCTTGGGGAGATGAAGCCCCTGATATCCCAGCTACTCATTTTCCCTTGCTTGGATGCTCCCTGAAAAGAGAGGCCCCTGGCAATTAGGTGTGATCCAAGACTTTGAGGTGGAATACAGGCATTTTCCACCTCTGTCTTCAGGCTCTAATGTTCCAAACTCACATAGCACTGCAACATTATTCATTTCTACCAAGGGATTGTGTTGTCATATTTGCACTTTCACTGCCGCAGATAAAGGAAGTCTAAAGGAACAAGGTATTAGGTCCTGGAGGTAAACGTCTAAGAGCACTTAGGTGCTAATTTCCACTCCGTCGCTCAAACCTTCTTCACAAGGAGCAGGTCTGAGTTCCAGGTGTTTCTCTTTGAGGGAATAATCTACGAATATCACACCAGCTGCCTTTTGCTTGAATGGAGCTTGTGGTCAAAAGGAGATATCCACGGTGAATAGCACTCCTAGGTGAGAGATTTCCGAAGGAGGCAGTGTGGTTCTTTCGATGCAGATTCTAACCTTCAGAACATTTCATCTGTTTCTCTTACATTTGACCGGACAAAGAATGCGGGATTCCAATGTGAAGCCAGAGTTCTGCTCAGGCACAGGGAACATGGAGAATCAATCTGTTCCTACACTTGCAGATAAGGCACAGAAGGAGCAGGGAATACAGACCTACTCAGATTCTGGAAATCTGTTTATAGAAACATGGTGTGAATTCCAAGTTTTCCTTGGGAAGAATAAGTCCTTATTATCCCAGATTCTCCCTTTCCCCTGCTTGGATGTTGCTAGAAAGTAGAGGCATCTGGGAATTCGGTGTGGTGCAAGCTTTTTGTGTGGATAACATTTTCCACCTCTGTCTTCAGGATCTAAGGGTCGAAACTCACATAGCAGTGTGCCAGGACTCGTTTTTACAATGGGATTATGACATCATAATTGGACTTGCACTACCGCAGACAAATGTACCCTAAAGGAACAAACGCTTGCCTCCTCATAGTAAATGACAAAGAGCAGGGTAGTAGTAATTTCCACTCCGTTCTTGAAAATGAATTCACAAAAAACAGGTCTGAGTTCCAGGTGTTTCTCTTTGAGGCAGTAATGTATAAATATCCCTCCACCTGCCATTCGCTAGAATGGAGCTTGTGGTGAAAAGGAGATATCCACCCGTGGTATAGCACTCCTATTTCAGAGATTACCGAAGGAGCCAATGTGCGTTTCTTTATTCAGATTCGATCCATAAGGAACATTACGTCTGTTTCTCCAGGGTTTGCCCATACAAATAGTGCGGGATTGCAAAGAGAAGCCACAGTTCTCCTTAGGCAGAAGGATCATGGAGAAACAATCTGTTCCTACCCGTGCCAATAATGCACAGAGTGAGCATGGAGTACAGTCCCAATCAGTTTCTTAAAATCACTTTATAGCAACACTTTGTGATTTCCAGCTTTTGATCGTGGAGATTAAGCCTCTGATATCATTTCTTCTAACTCTTGCTTGCGTGGATTTTGCTAGAAAGGACAGGCATCTTTCTATTAGGTGTATTCCAAGATTTGATGTGGAAAAGAAGCATTTTCCACATCTGTCTTCAGGCTCTGACGTTCCAGACACACATAGCAGTGCACCAGGACTCGTTTCTAAAAAGGTTTTGTGACGTCATAATTGGACTTTCACTACCGCATGTAAAGGAAGTATAAGGGAACAAATTCTTGTGTCCTCTAGGTAAACGGCTATGTGCAGGCAGATGCTAATTTCCACTCCGTCCCTCAAACTGATTCACAAGTAGCAGGTCTGAGGTATAGGTGTTTCTCTTTGAGGGAGTAATCTCCAATATCATTCCAGCTGCACTTTGCTTGAATGGAGTTTGCGGTATAAAGGAGGTGTCCACCCGTACGATAGCACTCCTAGTGGAGAGATTTCCGAAGGAGGCATTATGCTTTTCTCGATTTAGATTCTAAACTTTAGAACGTTATATCTCTTTCACTCCCATTTGCCCATATAAAGGGTGCGGGATTTCAAAAATCAGGCAGGGTTCGCCTCAGGCACAGGGAACATGGAGATTCAATCTCTTCCTACTCTTGAAAATTATTCACAGATTGAGCAGCGAATACCGTCCCACTCTGATTCTGTAAGACATTTTGTAGCAAAATGATGTGAATTCCAACTTTTGCTTGGTTACATGAAGCCCCTGATATGCCCGTCACTCACTTCCACTTGCTTGGATGTTGCTAGACAAGAGAGCCATCTGGCAATTAGGTGTGATCCAAGCCTTTGATGTGGATAACAGGCATTTTCCACCTCTGTCTTCAGGCTTTAATGGTCCAAACACAAATAACAGTGTGCCAGGACTCGTTTATACAATAGGACTATGACATCATAATTGGACATTCACAACCGCACACAAACGTATCCAAAAGTGACAGACTCTGGCCTCCTGATGGTAAACACCAAAGAGCAGGGTACTAGCAATTTCCACCCCATTCCTGAAACTGACTTCACAAAAAGCAGTTCTGAGTTCCGCGTGTTACTCCTTGAGGGAGTTTGCAGTCAGAAGGACATATCCAACTGTGGAAGAGCACTCCTATTCCAGAGATTTCCGAAGCAGGCAGTGTGCTTTTCTCAATTCAGATTCGAACCATGAGAACATTATGTCTGTTTCTCCAGGGTTTTCCTATACACAGTGGGGATTTCAATGTGAAGAGACAGTTCTCCTAAGGCAGGGGAACATGGAGAAACAATCTCTTCCTACTCATGGAAATAATGCACAGAGTGTGCATGGTGTACAGTCCCACTCAGATTCTGAAAATCATTTTATAGCAACAAGGTGTGAATTCCAGATTTTGCTCATGGATATTAAGCCTCTGATATCCCTTATTCTCCCTTTTCGCTTGCTTGGATATTGCTAGAAAAGAGAGGCATCTTTCAAATACGTGTCTATCCAAGACTTTGATGTGGAAATCACGCATTTACCCCCTCTGTCTTCAGGATGTAGAGCTCCAAACACACATAGCAGTGCACCAGGATTCGTTTCTACCAAGGGACTGTGATGTCATAATTGGACTTTCACTACTGCAGGTAAAGGAAGTCTAAAGGAACAAATTCTTGTGTACTCTAGTTAAACGGCTCTGTGTAGGCAGGAGCTAATTTCCCCTCAGTCACTCAAACTGACTTCAGAAGAAGCAGGTCTGTGATCCAGGTGTTTCTCTTTGAGGGAGTAATCCACGAATATCACTCCATCTGCATTTCGGTGAATAGAGCTTGGGGTCAAAAGGATATAACCACCCATGCAATAGCACTCCTAGTCGAGAGATTTCCGAAGGAGGCTTTGTGCTGTTCTCCATTCAGATTCTAACCTTCAGAACATTACGTCTCTTTCTCCACCATTTGCCCATACAAAGAGTGCTGGATTTCAATAATCAGGCAGAATTCTCCTCAAGCACATGGTACTTGGACAATCATTCTGGTCCTACTGTCGCAAATAATTCACACATTGAGCAAAGAGTACCGTCCCACTCAGATTCTGAAAGACTTTTTAGAGCGACACAGTGTACATTCCATATTCGCTTGGGGAGATGAAGCCCCTGATATCCCAGCTACTCATTTTCCCTTGCTTGGATGTTGCTAGAAAAGTGAGGCTCCTGGCAATTAGGTGTGATGCAAGACTTTGATGTGGAAAACAGGCATTTTCCACCTCTGTCTTCAGGCTCTAATGCTCCAAACACACATAGCAGTGCAACAGGATTCATTTCAAACTAGGGATTGTGATGTCATATTTGCACTTTCACTACCGCAGATAAAGGAAGTCTAAAGGAACAAGGTATTAGGTCGTGGAGGTAAACGTCTAAGAGCAGGGAGGTGCTAATTTCCACTCCGCCCCTCAAACGGTCTTCACAAGAAGCAGGTCTGAGTTCCAGGTGTTTCTCTTTGAGGGAGTAATCTACGAATATGACTCCAGCTGCCTTTTGCTTGAATGGAGCTTATGGTCAAAAGGAGATATCCATGGTCGAATAGCAGTCCTAGGTGAGAGATGTCGGAAAGAGGCCGTGTGGTTCTCTCGATCCAGATTGTAAACTTCAGAACATATCGTCTGTTTCTCTAAAATTTGACCACACAAGAATGCGGGATTCCAATGTGTAGCCAGAGTTCTGCTCAGGCACAGGGAACATGGAGAATCAATCTGTTCCTACACTTGCAGATAAGGCACAGAAGGAGCAGGGAATACAGACCTACTCAGATTCTGAAAATCAGTTTATATCAACACGGTGTGAATTCAAAGTTTTCCTTGGGAAAAATAAGTCCATATTGTACCAAATACTCCCTTTCCCTTGCTTAGATGTTGCTAGGAAATAGAGGCATCTAGGAATTCGGTGTGATCCAAGCCTTTGGTGTGGATCACAGACCTTTTCTACCTCTGTCTTCAGGCTCTAAGGGTCCAAACACACATAGCAGTGCGCCAGGACTCGTTTTTACAATGGGATTATGACATCATAATTGGACTTGCACTACTGCAGACAAACGTACCCTAAAGGAACAAACTCTTGCCTCATAATAAACGACAAAGAGCAGGGTAGTAGTAATTTCCACTCCGTTCCTGAAAATGAATGCACAAAAACAGGTCTGAGTTCCGGGTGTTTCTCTTTGAGGCAGTAATCTATTAATATCAATCCAGCTGCCATTCGCTTGCAGTCAAAAAGAGATATCCACCCATGGAATAGAACTCCTATTTCAGAGATTCCCGAAGGAGCCAGTGTGTGTTTCTCTATTCAGATTCGAAACATCAGGAACATTACGTCTGTTTCTCCAGGTTTTGCCCATACAAATAGTGCGGGATTTCAAAGAGAAGCCACAGTTCTAATTAGGAAGCCGGAACATGGAGAAACAATCTGTTCCTACTCATGCAAATAATGCACAGTGTGAGCATGGAGTACAGTCCCAATCAGATTCTGCAAATCACTTTATAGCAACACCTTGTGATTTCCAGGATTTGATCGTGGAGATTAATCCTCTGATATCCCTTCTTCTACCTTTCGTTTCCCTGGATGTTGTTAGAAGAGGGGCATCTTTCAATTAGGTGTATTCCAAGACAAAACAAGCATTTTCTAGCTCTGTCTTCAGGCTCTGATGCTCCAAACACACATAGCAGTGCACAAAGACTCGTTTCTAAAAAGGTATTGTGACGTCATAATTGGACTTTCACTACTGTAGATAAATGCAGCCTAAGGGAACAAATTCTTGTGTCCTCTAGGTAAACGTCTATGTGCAGGCAGGTGCTAATTTCCACTCCGTCCCTCCAACTGACTTCACAAGTAGCAGGTCTGAGTTACAGGTGTTTCTCTTTGAGGGAGTAATCTACCAATATCACTGCAGCTGCATTTTGCTTGAATGGAGCTTGTGGTATAAAGAGGTATCCACCCGTGCTAAAGCACTCCTAATGGAGAGATTTCCGAAGGAGGCATTATGCTTTTCTCGATTCAGATTCTAAACTTTAGAACATTACATCTCTTTGACTCCCATTTGCCCGTATAAAGAGTGGGGGATTTAAAATATCAGGCAGAGTTCTCCTCAGGCACAGGGAACATGAAGAACCAATCTGTTCCTACTCTTGAAAATAATTCACAGATTCAGCAGGGAATACGGTCCCACTCAGATTCTGAAGGTCATTTTATGTCAAAACGGTGTGAATTCCAAAATCTGCTTGGGGAGATGAAGCCCTTGATATGCCCATCACTCTCTTTCACTTGCTTGGATGTTGCTAGAAAAGAGAGCCATCTGGCAATTAGCTCTGATGCAAGCTTTTGTTGTGGATAACCGGCATTTTCCACCTCTGTCTTCAGGCTCTAAGTGTCCAAACCCACATACCAGTGAGCCAGGACTCGTTTTTACAATAGGATTTTGACATCATAATTGGACTTTCAGTACCACACACAAATGTACCCTAAAGTAAAAAACTCTTGCCTCATGATGGTAAACAAGAAAGAGCAGGGTACTAGTAATTTCCACTCCATTCCTGAAACTGACTTCACAAAATGCAGGTCTGAGTTCTGCGTATTACTCCTTGCAGGAGTAACGTATAAATATCACTCCCGCTGCCTTTTGCCTGAATGGAGTTTGCGGTCAGAAGGAGATATCCAACCATGGAAAAGCACTCCTATTCCAGAGATTTCTGAAGCAGGCAGTGTGCTTTTCTCGATTCAGATTCGAAACATCAGAACATTAAGTCTGTTTCTCCAGTGTTTGAACATACAAAGAGTGTGGATTTCAATGTGAAGACACAGCTCTCCTTAGGCAGAGGGAACATGGAGAAACAATCTCCTCCTACTCATACAAATAATGCACAGAGTGAGCATGGTGTACAGTCCCACTCAGATTCTGAAAATCATTTCATATCAACACGGTGTGAATTCCAGCTTTTGCTCGTGGAGATTAAGCCTCTGATATCCCTTCTTCTCCCTTTCACTTGCTTGGATGTTGCTAGAAGAGAGGCATCTTTCAATTAGGTGTATTCCAAGACTTTGATGTGGAAACCAAGCATTTTCCACCTCTCTCTTGAGTCTCTGACACTCCAAACACACGTAGCAGTGCACCAGGACTCATTTCTAAAAAGCCATTGTGACGTCATCATTAGACTTTCGCTACCGCAGATATAGGAAGTCTAAAGGAACAAATTCTTGTGTCCTCTAGGTAAACGGCTATGTGCAGGCCAGTGCTAATTTCCACTCCGTCCCTCAAACTGACTTCACAAGTAGCAGGTCTGAGTTACACGTGTTTCTTTTTGAGGGAGTAATCCACCAATATCAGTGCAGATAGATTTTGCTTGAATGGAGCTTGTGATCATATGGAGATATCCACCCATGCGATAGCACTCCTAGTCAAGAGATTTCAGAAGGAGGCATTGTGCTGTTCTCCATTCATATTCTAACCTTCAGAACATTACGTCCCTGTCTCCATCGTTTGAACTTACAAAGAGTGCGGGATTTCAATGATCACGCAGAGTTCTCCTCAGGCACAGGGGATATGGAGAATCAATCTCTTCCTACTCTTGAAAATACTTCACAGATTGAACAGGGAGTATCGTCCCACTCAGATCCTGAAACATATTTTTGAGCAACATTTGCTTGGGGAGATGAAGCCACTGATATGCCAGCTACTCACTTTCACTTGCTTGGATGTTGGGGGAAAAGAGATTCATCTGGCAATTAGGTGGGATCCAAGACTTTGATGTGGAAATCAGGCATTTTCCACTTCTATCTTCAGGATCTAACACTCCAAACACACATAGCAGTACACAAGGACTCGTTTCTACCAAGGGACTGTGATGTCATAATTGGACTTTCATTGCCACAGATAAAGGAAGTCTAAAGGAACAAATTCTTGTGTAGGTAAATGGCTATGTGTAGACAGGTGCTAATTTCCACTCCGTCACTCAAATGGACTTCACAAGAACCAGGTCTGAGTTCCAGGTTTTTCTCTTTGAAGGAGTAATCCACCAATATCACTCCAGCTTGATTTTGCTTGAATGGAGCTTGTGGTCAAATAGAGATATCCACCCGTGGGATAGCACTTCTAGTCGAGAGATTACCAAAGGAGGCATTGTGCTGTTCTTCATTCATATTCTAACCTTCAGAACATTACATCCCTGTCTCCATCATTTGAACTTACAAAGAGTGCGGGATTTCAATGATCAAGGAGAGTTCTCCTCAGGCACATGGGATATGGAGAATCAATCTGTTCCTACTCTTGAAAATACTTCACAGATTGAGCAGGGATTATCGTCCCACCCAGATCCTGAAAGACATTTTAGAGCAACACGGTGTGAATTCCAACATTTGCTTGGGGAGATGAAGCCACTGTTATGCCACCTACTCACTTTCACTTGCATGAATATTGGGAGAAAAGAGAGGCATCTGGCAATTAGGTGTGATCCAAGACTTTAATGTGGAAAACAGGCATTTTCCACCTCTATCTTCTGGCTCTAACCATCCAAATACACATAGCAGGGTGCCAGGACTAGTTTCTACAGTGGGATTATGACGTCACAATAGGACTTTCACTACCACAGACAAAGGTAGTCTAAAGGAACAAACTCTTGCATCCTTGTGGTAACTGGCTAAAAGCTGCGAGGTGCTAAATTTCCACTTTGTTCCTCCAACTGACTCCAAAATAAGCAGGTCTATGTTGCAGGTGTTTCTATTTGAGGGAGTAATCTATGAAGATCACTCCAGGTGCCATTCGCTTGAATGGAGCTTGTGGTCACAAGGAGATATCCCCCCGTGGAATAGCACTCCTTCCTGAGAGATTTCCGAAGGAGGCAGTGTGCTTCTTATGATGCAGATTCTAACCTTCAGAACATTACTCCTGTTTCTCAAAAATTTGACCAGACATAGAGTGCGGGATTCCAATGGGAAGCCAGAGTTCTGCTCAGCCATAGGGAACATGGAGAATCAATCTGCTCCTACTCTTGCAAATAAGGCACAGAAGGAACAGGGAATACAGACCTACTCAGATTCTGAAAATCAGTTTATAGCAACAAGGTGTGACTTCCAACTTTTGCTTGGGGAGATTATGTCCTTATTATCCCAGATTCTCCCTTTCCCTTTCTTGGATGTTGCTAGAAAATAGAGGCATCTGGCAATTAGGTGTGATCCAAGCCTTTGATGTAGAAATCAGGCATTTTCCATCTCTGTCTTCAGGCTCCAATGCTCCAAACACACATAGCAGTGCACCAGGACTCATTTCTACCAAGGCATTGTGATGTCATAATTCGACATTCCCTACCGCAGATGAAGGAAGTCTAAAGGAGCAAATTCTTGCGTCCTGGAAGAAAACGGCTAAGAGCAGGGAGGAGCTAATTTCCAGTCCGTCCCTCTAACTGACTTCATGAGATTCAGGTCTGAGTTCCATGTTTTTCTCTTTGAGGGAGTAATCTATGAATATCACTCCAGCTGGCTTTCGCTTGACTTGAGCTTGTGGTCAAAAGGAGATATCCCCAAGTGGGATAGCACTCCAAGTTGAGAGATTTCCGAAGGAAGCATTATGCTTTTCTCGATTCAGATTCCAATCTTCAGAACATTATGTCTCTTTCTCCACCATTTGTCCATACAAAGAGTGCGGGATTTCAATAATCAGGCAGAGTTCTCCTCAGGCACAGGGAACATGGAGAATCAATCTGTTCCTACTCTTGAAAATAATTCACAGATTGAGCAGGGAGTGCCGACCCACTCAGATTCTGAAGACATTTTAGAGCAACACGGTGTGAATTCCAACTTTTGCTTGGGGAGATGAAGCCCCTGATATGCCAGCTACTCACAATCACTTGCTTGGATGTTGGTAGAAAAGAGTCATCTGGCAATTAGTTGTGAGCCATGACTTTGATGTGGAAAACAGGCATTTTCCACCTCTGTCTACAGGCTCTAATCGTCTAAAAACTTGTAGCAGTGTGACACGATATGTTGTTATAGCGGGATTATGACCTCATAACCGGAATTTCACTACCACAGACAAAGGGAGTCTAAAGGAACAAACTCTTGCGTCCTTGCAGTAATTCGCTAAGAGCGGGGAGGTGCTAATTTCCACTCTGTTCCTCACACTGACTTTAGAAGAAGCAGGTCTAAGTTGCAGGCCTTTCTATTAGAGGGAGTAATCTGCGAATATCACTCCAGGTGCCACTGGTCTGAATGGAGCTTGTGGTCACAAGGTGATATCCACCCGTGGAATAGCACTCCTACCTGAGAGATTTCCAAAGGAAGCAGTGTGCTTCTTTCGATGCAGATTCTAACATTTAATACCTCATATCTGTTTCTCCAAAATTTGACCAGACATAGAGTGCAGGATTCCAATGTAAAGTCAGAGTTCCACTCAGGAACAGGGGACATGGAGAATCATTCTGTTCCTACTCTTGCAAATAAGGCACAGAAGGAGCAGGGCGAACCAGCCCACTCAGATACTGAAAATCAGTTTGGAGCAACACGGTGGGTATTCCAGCTTTTGTCTGGGGAGGTTAAGCCACTGATATCCCAGGTTCTCCTTTTCACTTGCTTGGATAGGGATAGAAATGAGAGGCATCTGGCACTTAGGTGTAGTGCAAGACTTTGATGTGGAATACTGGCATTTTCCACCTCTGTCTTCAGGCTCAAACTGTCCAAAAACACATGGCAGTGGGGCTGAGTCCTTTCTACAATGGGATTATAACGTCATAATTGTATTTTCACTACTGCAGACAAAGGTATTCTAAAGGAACACACTCTTGCATCCTGTCGTGAAAAGGCAAAGAGCATGGAGGTAGACATTTCCACTGCGTTCCTGAAAATGACCTCACAAAATGCAGGTCTGAGTTCCAGGTGTTCCTCTTTGAGGGAGTAATCTACGTAAATCACTCCAGCAGCTCTTCGCTTGAATGGAGGTTGGGGTCAAAAGGAGATATCCACCCGTGGAATAGCACTCCCAGTCCAGAGATTTAGGAAGGAGGCAGTGTGCTTTTCTTCATGACGATTTTAAACATCAGTTCATTACGACTGTTTTCTCCACCATTTGCCCGAACACAGAGTGCTTGATTTCATTAATAATACAGAGTTCTCCTCAGGCAAAGGGAAAATGGTGAGTCAATGAGTTCCTACTCTTGAAAATAAGTCACAGAGTGAGCAGGGAGTACAGTCCACCTCAGATTCTGAAAACCATTTTATATCAACAATGTGTAAACTCCAGTTTTGCTTGGGGAGATTAAGCCACTGATATAACACGTTCTGTGTTTCACTTGCTTGGATGTTGCTAGAAAAGAGAGGCATCTGGAAGTAGTTTTCATCCAACCCGTTGAAGTGGAAAACAGGTATTTTCAACCTCTGTATTCTGGCCTTATGGTTCCAAACAAACATAGCAGTGCACCAGGGCTTGTTTCTACATAGTGATTATGACGTCATAAGGAGACTTTCACTACTGCACACAAAGGTAGTGTAAAGGAACAAACTCTTGCCTCCTGTCGTTAAAAGGCAAAGAGCAGGGAGGTAGAAATTTTCAGCCCTTTCTTGAAACGGACCTCAAAAAGCACTTCTGAGTTCCATGTGTTTCTCTTTGAGGTAGTGATCTATGAATACCACTCCATTTGGCGCTCTTTTCAGTGGAGCTTTTGGTCAAAAACATATCCAGCCATGGAATAGCACTCCTAGTCCAGAGATTTTGGAAGGAGGCAGTGTGCTTTTCTTCATTCACGTTCTAATCATCAGCACATTATGACAGTTTCTCCAACAATTGCCTGTACAATGAGTGTGGGATTTCTATCAGACCCCGGATTTCTCCTCAGGCACAGGGATCATGGAGAATTAATCGGTTCCTACTCTTGAAAATAAGGCATAGAATGAGGAGGGAATACCATCCCTCTCTGATTCCGAAAATCAGTTCACAGCATCACGGGGTGAATTCCTGCTTTTGCTTGGGGAGTTTAAGCCAGTGATTTCCAAGGTACTCCGTTTCACTTGCTTGGATGTTGCTAAAAATTGAGGCATCTGGCAAGTAGTTGTAATCCAGGCCTTTGAAGTAGAAAATGGGAATTTTGAAACTCTGTCTTCAGGCCTTAACTGTCCAAAAAAACCTAGCAGTGTGCTAGGACTCGATTATGATGTCATAATTGGATATTCACTGCTGCAAACAAAGGTAGTCTAATGGAACAAACTCTTGCTTCCTGGCGGTAAACAACAAAGAGCACGGAGGTAGGAATTTCCACTCCGTTCCTGAGACTGACCTCACAAAATGCAGGTCTGAGTTCAAGGTGTTTCTCTTTGAGGTAGTAATCTACGAATATCACTCGAGCTGCCATTCCTTTCAATGGAACTTTAGGTCAACAAGAGATATCCATGCTTTGACTAGCTCTCATACTCCAGAGACTTCGAAGAAGTGAGTGCTTTTCTAGATTCAGACTCTAACCCTCAGAACATTATGTCTGCTTCTCTAACATTTGCCTGTACAAAGAGTACAGGATTTCAATAAGAAGCTACAGTTCTCCATAGGCACATGGTACATGCAGAATCAAACTGTTCCTGCTCCTGCAAATAATGCTCCGAGTGACCAGGGAATACGGTCCTACTCATGTTTGCAAACCGGTTTATAGCAACACTGTGTGAATTCCATATCTTGCTTGGGGAGATGAAGCCCCTGATATACCATGTTCTCCATTTGACTTGATTGGATGTTGCTAGAAAGGAGAGGCATCTGGCAATTAGCTGTAATCCAAGCATTTGAAGTAGAAAACAGGCATTTTTCCACCTCAGTCTTCAGGTCATAACATTCCAAACAAGCATAGCAGTTCGCCAAGACTCGTTTGTACAATGGAATTGCGACATCACAATTGGACTTTCACTACTGCAGACAAAGGTAGTCTAAAGGAACAAACTCTTGCCACCTAGTGGGATATGACAAAGAGCAGGGAGGTAGTAATTTCAACTGCGTTCCTGAAACTGACTTCACAAGAAGCAGGTCTGAGTTCCAGGTGTTTCTCTTTGAGGGTGTAATGTACAAATATCACTCTAGCTTCCATTCTCCTGAATGGAGCTTGTGGTCCAAAGGAGATATCCAGCCGAGGAATAATACTCCAAGTCCCGAGATTTAGGAAGGAGGCAGTGTGCCTTTCTCCACTCAGATTCTAAATACCAGAATATTACGATTGTTGCTTGACGGTTATCCACGTACAAACAGTGAGGGATTTCAGTACAAAACCAGAGTTCTCCTCAGGCAGAGGAATCAAGAAGAATCAATCTGTTCCTGCTCTTGAAGATAAGGCACAGTGTGAGCAGGGAATACAGTCCCACTCATATTCTGAAAATCAGTTTATAGCAACACGGTGTGAATTCCAGCTTTTGCTTGGGGAGATTCAGCCACTGATAGCCCACGTTCTCCCTGTCGCTTGCTTGGGTGTGGCTAGAAAGGATAGACATCTGGCAATTAGGTGTAATCCAAGCCTTTCATGTGGAAAACCGTCATTTTCCACGTCTGTCTTCTGGCCTTATGGTTCCATACAAACATAGCAGTGAGCCAGGGCTCATTTCTACATAGGGATTATGACGTCATAAGGAGACTTTCACTACTGCACACAAAGGTAGTGTAAAGGAACAAACTCTTGCCTCCTGTCGTTAAAAGGCAAAGAGCAGGGAGGTAGAAATTTTCAGCCCGTTCCTGAAACGGACCTCAAAAAGCAGGTCTGAGTTCCATGTGTTTCTCTTTGAGGTAGTAATCTATGAATACCTTTCCATTTGGCACTCCTTTCAGTGGAGCTTTTGGTCAAAAGACATATCCTGCCATGGAATAGCATTCCTAGTCCAGAGATTTTGGAAGGAGGCAGTGTGCTGCTCTTCATTCACGTTCTAACCATCAGCACATTATGACAGTTTCTCCACCGCTTGCCTGTACAAAGAGTGCGGGATTTCTATCAGAAGCCGGATTTCTCCTCAGGCACAGAGATCACGGAGAATTAATCAGTTCCTACTCTTGAAAATAAGGCATGGAGTGAGGAGGGAATACCATCCCTCTCAGATTCCGAAAATCAGTTCACAGCAACACGGGGTGAATTCTAGCTTTTGCTTGGGGAGATTAAGCCAGTTATTTCCGAGGTACTCCGTTTCACTTGCTTGGATGTTGCTAGAAATTGAGGCATCTGGCAAGTATTTGTAATCCAAGCCTTTGAAGTAGAAAATGGGAATTTTCCAACTCTGTCTTCAGGCCTTAACTGTACAAAAAAAAAATAGTTGTGCTCTAGGACTCAATTATGATGTCATAATTGCATATTCACTATTTCAGACAAAGGTAGTCTAACGGAACAAACTCTTGCTTCCTGGCGGTAAACAACAAAGAGCACGGAGATAGGAATTTCCACTCCGTTCCTGAAACTGACATCACAAAATGCAGGTCTGAGTTCCAGGTGTTTCTCTCTGAGGTAGTAATCTATGAATATCACTCGAGCTGCCATTCCCTTCAATGGAACTTATGGTCAAAAAGAGATATCCACCCTTTGAGTAGCTCTCATACTCCAGAGACTTCGAAGAAGTGAGTGCTTTTCTAGATTCAGACTCTAACCCTCAGAACATTACATCTGCTTCTCCGCCGTTTGCCTGTACAAAGAGTACAGGATTTCAATAAGAAGCTACAGTTCTCCATAGGCACATGGTACATGCAGAATCAAACTGTTCCTGCTCCTGCAAATAATGCTCCGAGTGAGCAGGGAGTACGGTCCCACTCATGTTTGCAAACCGGTTTATAGCAACACTGTGTGAATTCCATATCTTGCTTGGGGAGATGAAGCCCCTGATATACCATGTTCTCCATTTGACTTGATTGGATGTTGCTAGAAAGGAGAGGCATCTGGCAATTAGCTGTAATCCAAGCATTTGAAGTAGAAAACAGGCATTTTTCCACCTCAGTCTTCAGGTCTTAACATTCCAAACAAGCATAGCAGTTTGCCAAGTCTCGTTTGTACAATGGAATTGCGACATCACAATTGGACTTTCACTACTGCAGACAAAGGTAGTCTAAAGGAAGAAACTCTTGCCAACTGGTGGGATATGACAAAGAGCAGGGAGGTAGTAATTTCAACTGCGTTCCTGAAACTTACTTCACAAGAAGCAGGTCTGAGTTCCAGGTGTTTCTCTTTGAGGGTGTAATGTACAAATATCACTCTAGCTTCCATTCTCCTGAATGGAGCTTGTGGTCCAAAGGAGATATCCAGCCGTGGAAGAGCACTCCAAGTCCCAAGATTTAGGAAGGAGGCAGTGTGCTTTTCTCCACTCAGATTCTAAATACCAGAATATTACGATTGTTGCTTGACCGTTATCCACGTACAAACAGTGAGGGTTTTCAGTACAAAACCAGAATTCTCCTCAGGCAGAGGAATCAGGAAGAATCAATCTGTTCCTGCGCTTGAAGATAAGGCACAGTGTGAGCAGGGTATACAGTCCCACTCATATTCTGAAAATCAGTTTTTAGCAACACGGTGTGAATTCCAGCTTTTGCTTGGGGAGATTCAGCCACTGATGTCCCACGTTCTCCCTGTCGCTTGCTTGGGTGTTGCTAGAAAGGACAGACATCTGGCAATTAGGTGTAATCCAAGCGTTTCATGTGGATAACCGGCATTTTCCACCTCTGTCTTCAGGCTCTAACTGGTCCAAACAAACATAGCACTGCGCCCGGACTGGCTTCCGCAGAGGGATTTGACATCATTGTTGGACATTCACTACTGCAGACAATTGTAGTCTAAATGAACAACCTCTTGCTTCCTGGCGGAGAACAGCAAAGAGCATTGAGGTAGTAATTTCCACTCCGTTCAAAGAACTGACTTCAAAAATTGCAGCTCCGAGTTCCAGATATTTCTCTTTGAGGGAGTAATCTAGGAATATCACAACAGCTGCCCTTCGTTTGAATGGAGCCTGGCCTCAAAACTAGATATCTACCCATGAAATAGCACTCCTACTGCAGAGATTTAGGAAGGAGGCAGTGTGCTTTGCTTCATTCAGATTCTAACCGTCAGAATGTTACGACTGTTTCTCCACCGTTTTCCCGTACAAAGAATGAGGGTTTTCAATAGTAAGCCAGAGTTCTCCTCAGGCACATGGAACATGGAGAATCAACGCATTCCTACAGTTGAAAATAAGGCACATAGTGAGCATGGAGTACAGTCCCACTCAGATTCTGAAAAGCAAGCTTATACCAACACGGTGTGAATTCCAGCTGTTGCGTGGGGAGATTGAGCCCCTGACATCCCAGGTCCTCCCTTTCACTTGCTGGTATATAGCTAGAAAAGAGAGGCGTCTGGCAGTTTGGTGTAATCCAAGCCTTTGATGTGGAAAACAGGCATTTTCCACCTCTTTCTTTAGGTTGTAACAATCCACACAGAGCAGTGCAGCAGGACTCGTTTCCACAACAGTATTATTACGTCAGAATTGGACTTTCACTACAGCAGACACAGCTAGTGTAAATGAACCAACCCTTGCCTCCCGGCGGTAACAGGCCAAAGCATGGAGGTAGTAATTTCCACTCCATGACTAAAACTGACTTCGCAAAAAGCAGGTCTGAGTTGTAGGTGTTTCACTTTGAGTGAATAATCTATCAGTATTACTCCAGCTGCTCGTTGCTTGAATAGACCTTGTGGATGAAAGGAGATATCCACCCGTGTAACTGAAGTCCTAGTACACATATATCCAAAAGAGACAGTGTGCTTTACTCGATTAAGATTCTAACCATCAGAAAATTACGTCTGTGTTTTCACTGTTTGCCCGTACAAAGTATGTGGGACTTCAATGATATGCCACAGTTCTCCTTAGGCACAGGGAACGTGGAGTAACAATCTTTTCTTACTCGTGCAAAAAATTCACACGGTGAGCAGGGAGTACAGTCCCACTCAGATTCTGAAAATTAGTTTAGAGCAACACGGTGTGAATTCCAGCTTTTCTTGGGGAGATGAAGCCCCTGATATCCCAGATTCTCCCTTTTGCTTGCTTGCATGTTGCTAGAAAACTGAGGCATCTTGCAATTAGGTGTAATCCAAGCCTTTGATGTGGAAGACAGGCATTTTCCACCTCTGCCTTCAGGCTCTAATGGTCCAAACACAAATAGCAATGCACCAAGATTCATTTCTACAAAGGGATTTGACGTCATAGTTGGACATTCACTACCGCAGACGAAGATAGTGTAAAGGAACAAACCCTTGACTCTTGGCAGAAAACGACAAAGAGCAGGGAGGTTATAATTTCCACTCCATAACTGAAACTGACTTTACAAAAAGCAGATCAGTGTTCCAGGTGTTTCTCTTTGAGGGAGTAATCTAGGAATATCACTCCTGCAGCCATTCACTTGAATGGAGCTTGCAGTCAGAAGGAGATATCCACCCATGGAATAGCACTCCTATTTCAGAGATTTCCGAAGCAGGCAGTGTGCTTTGCTAGATTCACATTTGAACCATCAGAACATTACTTCTGTTTCTCCAGGGTTTGCCTATACACAGAGTGAGGATTTCAATGTGAAGAGACAGTTCTCCTAAGGCAGTGGGAACATGGAGAAACAATCTCTTCCTACTCATGCAAATAATGCACAGAGTGAGGATGGTGTACAGTCCCACTCAGATTTTGAAAATCATTTTAGAGCAACACGGTGTGAATTCCAGGTTTTGCTCGTGGAGATTAAGCCTCTGATATCCCTTTTTCTCCCTTTCGCTTGCTTGGATGTTGCTAAAAAAGAGAGGCATCTTTCAAATAGGTGTCTATCCAAGACTTTGATGTGGAAATCAGGCATTTTCCCCCTCTGTCTTCAGGATCTTGTGCTCGAAACAAACATAGCAGTGCACCAGGACTCGTTTCTACCAAGGGACTGTGACATCATAATTGGTCTTTCACTACCGCAGGTAAAGGAAGTCTAAAGGAACAAATTCTTGCGTACTCTAGGTAAACGGCTATGGGTAGGCAGGTGCTAATTTCCCCTTCGTCACTCAAACTGACTTCACAAGAAGCAGGTCTGAGTTCCAGGTGTTTCTCTTTGAGGGAGTAATCCACCAATATCACTCCAGCCGCATTTCGCTTTAATGGAGCTTGGGGTCAAATGGAGATAACCACCTGTGCGATAACACTCCTAGTCAAGAGATTTCCGAAGGAAGCATTGTGCTGTTCTCCATTCAGAATCGAACCTTCAGAACATTACGTCCCTGTCTCCATCGTTTGAACTTACAAAGAGTGCAGGTTTTCAATAATCAGGCAGAGTTCTCCTCAGGCACAGGGAACATGGAGAATCAATCTGGTCCTACTCTTCAAAATACTTCAACGATTGAGCAAGGAGTACCGTCCCACTCAGATCCTGAAAGACATTTTAGAGCAACACGGTGTGAATTCCAACATTTGCTTGGGGAGATGAAGCCACTGTTATGCCACCTACCCACTTTCACTTTCTTGGATGTTGCTAGAAAAGAGAGGCATCTGGCAATTAGGTGTGATCCAAGCATTTGATGTGATAAACAGGCATTTTCCACTTCTGTCTTCTGGCTCTAACGGTCCAAACACACATAGCAGGGAGCCAGGACTCATTTCTACAGTGGGATTATGACGTTGCAATAGGACTTTCACTACCACAGACAAAGGTAGTCTAAAGGAACAAACACTTGCGTTTTTGCGGTAACCAGCTCAGAGCTGGGAGGTGCTAATTTCCACTTTGATTCTACAACTGATTTCAGAATTAGCTGGTCTAAGTTGCAGTTGTTTCTATTTGAGGGAGTAATCTATGAATATTACTCCAGGTGCCATTGGCTTGAATGGAGCTTTTGGTGACAAGGCATATCCCCCCGTGGAATAGCACTCCTGCCTGAGAGATTTCCGAAGAAGTCAGTGTGCTGCTTTTGATCCAGATTATAACCTCCCAAACATTACGACTGTTTCGCCAAAATTTGACCAGACAAAGAGTGCGGGATTCCAATGTGAAGTCAGAGTTCTGCACAGGCACAGGAATATAGAGATTGAATCTGTTCCTACTCTTGCAAATAAGGCAGAGAATGAGCAGGGAGTACAGACATACTCAGATTCTGAAAATCAGTTTATAGCAACACGGTATGAATTCCAAATTTTCATTGGGGAGATTAAGTCCTTATTACAACAAATTCTCCCTTACCCTTGCTTGGATTTCACTAGAAAATAGAGGCATCTGGCAAATTAGGTGTGATCCAAGCCTTTGAGGTGGATAACAGGTATTTTCCACCATGGTATTCAGGCTCTAAGGTTCCAAACACACTTAGAAGAGCGCCAGGACACGTTTTTACAATGGCATTATGACATCATAATTGGATTTTCACAGACAAACATACCCTAAAGAAACAAACACTTTGCTCCTGATGTTAAATGCCAAAGAGCAGGGTAGTAGTAATTTCCACTCTGTTCCTGAAACAGACATCACAAAAAGCAGGTCTGAGTTCCGGGTGTTTCTCTTTCAGGGAGTAATGTATAAATATCACTGCAGCTTCCATTCGCATGAATGGAGCTTGCAGTAAAAAGGAGATATCCACCCATGAAATAGCACTCCTATTCCAGAGATTTCCGAAGGAGTCCGTGTGCTTCTCTTGATTCAGATTTGAACCATCAGAAGATGATGTCTGTTTCTCCAGGGTTTGCCCATACAAAGATTGCAGGATTTAAATGAGAAGAGGGAACATGGAGAAACAATCTGTTCCTACTCGTGCAAATAATGCACAGAGTGAGCATGGAGTACAGTCCCACTCAGGTTCTGAAAATCATGTTATAGCAACACGGAGTGAATACCAGCATTTGCTCGTGGAGATTAAGCCTCTGATATCCCTCATTCTCCCTTTTGCTTGCTTGGATGTTGCTAGAAAAAAGAGGCATCTTTCAATTTGTTGCAATCCAAGCCTTTGATGTGCAAAACAGGCATTTTCCCTCTCTGTCTTCAGGCTATAGCGCCCAAAACACACATAGCACTGCACCAGGACTTGTTTCTACCAAGGCTTTGTGAAGCCATAATTGGACTTTCACTAAAGCAGATAAAGGATTTCAAAAGGAACAAAATCTCGTGTCATGGAGGTAAACGGCTATGAGCAGGGAGTTGATGATTTAAACTACGTCCCTCAAAACGACTTCACAAGTATCTGGTCTGAGTTACAGGAGTTTCTCTTTGAGGGAGTAATCTACCAATATCACTCCAGCTGCCTGGAGAGGTCAAAAGGAGATATCCAACCGTGGGTTAGCACTCTTCATTGAGAGATTTCTGAAGGAGGCATTGTGCTTTTCACGATTCATATTCTAACCTTCAGAACATTACGTCTCTTTCTCCACCATTTGCCCATACAAAGAGTGCGGGATTTCAAAAATCAGACAGAATTCTCCTCAGGCAGAGGGTACTTGGACAATCATTCTGGTCCTACTCTTGCAAATAATTCACATAATGAGCAGAGAGTACCGTCCCACTCAGATTCTGAAAGACATTTTAGAGCCACACTGTCTGAATTCCAAATTCACATGGGGAGATGAAGCCCCTGATATCTCAGCTACTCATTTTCCCTTGCTTGGATGTTGCTAGAAAAGTGAGTCCCTTGGCAATTAGGTGCGATCCAAGACTTTGTTGTGGAAAACAGGCATTTTCCACCTCTGTCTTCAGGCTCTAATGCTCCAAACACACATAGCAGTGCACCAGGATTCATTTCAAACAAGGGATTTTGATGTCATATTTGCACTTTCACTACCGCAGAGAAAGGAAGTCTAAAGGAACAAGGTATTAGGTCGTGGAGGTAAACATCTAAGAGCAGGGAGGTGCTAATTTCCACTCCGTCCCACAAACTGTCTTCATAAGAAGCAGGTCTGAGTCCCACGTGTTTCTCTTTGAGGGAGTAATCTACAAATATCACTCCAGCTGCCTTTTGCTTGAAAGGAGCTTGTGGTCAAAAAGAGATATCCACAGTCGAATAGCACTCCGAGGTGAGAGATTTCCGAAGGAGGCAGTGTGGTTCTTTCGATGCAGATTCTAACCTCCCGAAGATTTCTTATGTTTCTCCAAAATTTGACTGGACAAAAAATGCGGGATTCCAATGTGTAGCCAGAGTTCTGCTCAGGCATAGGGAACATGGACAATCAATCTGTTCCTACACTTGCAAATAAGGCACAGAAGGAGCAGGGAATACTGACCTACTCAGATTCTGAAAATCAGTTTATATCAACACGGTGTGAATTCCAAGTTTTCCTTGGGAAGAATAAGTCCATATTATTCCAGATACTCCCTTTCCCTTGCTTGGATGTTGCTAGAAAATAGAGGCATCTGGGAATTCAGTGTGATCCAAGTTTCTGGTGTGGATAACAGGCATTTTCCACCTCTGTTGTCAGGCTCTAAGTGACCAAACACACCTAGCAGTGCACCAGGACTCGTTTTTACAATGGGATTATGACATCATAATTGGACTTGCACTACCGCAGACAAATGTACCCTAAAGGAACAAACTCTTGCCTCCTCATGGTAAACGACAAAGAGCAGGGTAGTAATAATTTCCACTCCATTCCTGAAAATGAATGCACAAAAAGTAGGTCTGGGTTCTGGGTGTTTCTCTTTGAGGCAGTAATCTATTAATGTCACTCCAGCTGCCATTCGCTTGAATGGTGCTTGCGGTCAAAAAGAGATACCCACCTGTGGAATAGCACTCCATTTTTCAGAGATTCCCGAAGGAGCCAGTGTGCTTTTCTCTATTCAGATTTGAAATACCAGGAACATTACGTCTGTTTCTCCAGGGTTTGCCCATACAAATAGTGAGGGATTTCAAAGAGAAGCCACAGTTCTCCTTAGGAAGAGGGAACATGGAGAAACAATCTGTTCCTACTCGTGCAAATAATGCAAAGAGTGAGCATGGAGTATAGTCCAAATCAGATTCTGAAAATCACTTTACAGCAACACCTTGTGATTTCCAGCTTTTGCTCGTGGAGATTAAGCCTCTGATATCCCTTCTTCTACCTTTCGCTTGCTTGGATTTTGCTAGAAGAGAGGCATCTTTCAATTAGGGGTATTCCAAGATTTGATGTTTAAAACAAGCTTTTTCCACCTCTGTCTTCAGGCTCTAATGCTCTAAACACACATAGCAGTGAACCAGGACTCGTTTCTAAAAAGGTATTGTTACGTTATAATTGGACTTTCACTACCACAGGTAAAGGAAGTCTAAAGCAACAAATTCTTGTGTCCTATAGGTAAATGGCTATGTGCAGGCAGGTGCGAATTTTCATTCCGTCACTCAAACTGACTTCACAAGTAGCAGGTCTGAGTTACAGGTGTTTCTCTTTTCCAGCTGAATTTTGCTTGAATGGAGCTTGTGGTATAAGGGAGGTATCCACCCGTGCGATAGCACTCCTAGTGGAGAGATTTCCGTAGGAGGCATTATGCTTTTTTCGTTTCAGATTCTAAACTTTACAACGTTACTTATCTTTGACTCCCATTTGCCCGTATAAAGAGTGTGGGATTTCAAAAATCAGGCAGAGTTCTCCTCAGGCACAGGGAACATAGAGAATCAATCTGTTCCTACTCTTCAAAATAATTCACAGATTGAGCAGGGAATACCGTCCCACTCAGATTCTTAAAGACATTTTATAGCAAAATGGTGTGAATTCCAAAATTTGTTTGGGGAGATTAAGCCCCTTATATGCCCGTCACTCACTTTCACTTGTTTGGATGTTGCTAGACAAGAGAGCCATCTGGCAATTAGGTGTGATCCTAACCTTTAATGTGGATAACAGGCATTTCCCTCCTCTGTCTTCAGGCTGTAAGGGAACAAACACACATACCAGTGTGCCAGGGCTCGTTTTTAGAATTGTATTACGACATCATAACTGCACTTTCTCTACCGCACACAAACCTACCGTAAGGTATCAAACTCTTGCCTCCTGATGGTAAACACAAAAGAGCCGTGTACTAGTAATTTCCACTCCATTCCTGAAACTGACTTCACAAAATGCAGATCTGAGTTCCGCGTGTTACTCCTTGCAGGAGTAACCTCTAAATATCACTCAAGCTGCCTTTTGCTTGAATGGAGCTTGCGGTCAGAAGAAGATATCCAACCGTGGAATAGCACTCCTATTCCAGAGATTTCCGAAGCAGGCAGTGTGCTTTTCTCGATTCAGATTTGAACCATCAGAATGTTACGTCTGTTTCTCCAGGGTTTGCCCATACAATGAGTGTGGATTTCAATGTGAAGAGACAGGTCTCCTAAGGCAGAGGGAACATGGAGAAACAATCTCTTCCTACTCATGCCAATAATGCACAGAGTAAGCATGGTGTACAGTCCCACTCAGATACTGAAAATCATTTTATAGCAACACGGTGTGAGTTCCAGCTTTTGCTCGTGGAGGTTAAGCCTCTGATATCCCTTCTTCTCCCTTTCGCTTGCTTGGATGTTGCTAGAAAAGAGAGGCATCTTTCAATAAGGTGTGATACAAGACTTTGATGTGGAAAACAGGCATTTTCCACCTCTGTCTTCAGGATCTGACGCTCCAAACACACATAGCAGTGCACAATGACTCGTTTCTACCATGGGACTGTGATGTCATAATTGGACTTACACTACCACATATAAAGGAAGTCTAGAGGAACAAATTCTTTTGTAATCTATGTAAACGGCTATGTGTAGGCAGGTGCTAATTTCCACTCTGACACACAAACGGACTTCACAAGAAACAGGTCTGATTTCCAGGTGTTTCTCTTTGAAGGAGTAACACACCAATATCACTCCAGATAGATTTTGCTTGAATGGAGCTTGTGGTCAAATGGAGATATCCACCCGTGCGATAGCACACCTAGTCGAGAGATTTCATAAGGAGGCATTGTGCTGTTCTCCATTCATATTCTAACCTTCAGAACATTACGTCCCTGTCTCCATCGTTTGAATTTACAAAGAGTGCTGGATTTCAATGATCACGCAGAGTTCTCCTCAGGCACAGGGGACATGGAGAATCAATCTCTTCCTACTCTTGAAAATACTTCACAGATTGAGTAGGGTGTATGATCCCACTCAGATCCCAAAAGACATTTTAAAGCAACATTTGCTTGGGAGATGAAGTCACTGATATGCCAGCTACTCACTTTCACTTGCTTGGATGTTGGGGGAAAAGAGATTCATCTGGCAATTAGGTGTGATCCAAAACTTTGATGTGGAAAACAGGCATTTTCCACCTCTGTCTTCAGGACCTAACGCTCCAAACACACATAGCAGTACAACAAGACTCGTTTCTACCAAGGGACTGTGATGTCACAATTGGACTTTCCATACCGCAGATAAAGGAAGTCTAAAGGAACAAATTATTGTGTAGTCTAGGTAAACGGCTATGTGTAGGCAGGTGCTAATTTCCCCTCCGTCACTCAAACAGACTTCACAAGAACAAGGTCTGAGTTCCAGGTGTTTCTCTTTGAAGGAGTAATCCAACAATATCACGCCAGCTAGATTTTGCTTGAATGGAGCTTGTGGTCAAATGTTGATATCCACCCGTGGGATAGCACTCCTAGTCGAGAGATTTCCAAAGGAGGCATTGTGCTGTTCTCCATTCATATTCTAACCTTCAGAACATTACGTCCCTGTCTCCATTGTTTGAAATTACAAAGAGTGCGGGATTTCAATGATCATGCAGAGTTCTCCTCAGGCACAAGGGACATGGAGAATCAATCTCTTCCTACTCTTGAAAATACTTCACAGATTGAGCAGGGATTATCGTCCCACTCAGATCCTGAAAGACATTTTAGAGCAACACGGTGTGAATTCCAACATTTGCTTGGGGAGACGAAGCCACTGATATGCCAGCTACTCCCTTTCACTTGCTTGGATGGTGGGGGAAAAAAGATTCATCTGGCAATTAGATGTGATCCAAGACTTTGATGTGAAAACAGGCATTATCCACCTCTGTCTTCTGGCTCTAACCATCCAAACACACATAGCAGGGTGCCAGGACTCGTTTCTACAGTGGGATTATGATGTCACAATAGGGCTTTCACTACCACAGACAAAGGTAGTCTAAAGGAACAAGCTCTTGCGTCCTTGTGGTAACTTCCTAAAAGCTGGGAGGTGCTAAATTTCCACTTTGTTCCTCCAACTGACTTCAAAAAAGCAGGTCTATGTTGTAGGTGTTTCTATTTGAGGGAGTAATCTATGAAGATCACTCCAGGTGCCATTCGCTTGAATGGAGCTTGTGGTCACAAGGAGATATCCCCCCGTGGAATAGCACTCCTTCCTGAGAGATTTCCGAAGGAGGCAGTGTGCTTCTTATGATGCAGATTCTAACCTTCAGAACATTACTCCTGTTTCTCAAAAATGTGACCGGACATAGAATGTGGGATTAAAATGGGAAGCGAGAGTTCTGCTCAGCCACAGGGAACATGGAGAATCAATCTGCTCCTACTCTTACAAATAAGGCACAGAAGGAACAGGGAATACAGACCTACTCAGATTCTGAAAATCAGTTTATAGCAACAAGGTGTGACTTCCAACTTTTGCTTGGGGAGATTATGTCCTTATTATCCCAGATTCTCCCTTTCCCTTTCTTGGATGTTGCTAGAAAATAGAGGCATCTGGCAATTAGGTGTGATCCAAGCCTTTGATGTAGAAATCAGGCATTTTCCATCTCTGTCTTCAGGCTCCAATGCTCCAAACACACATAGCAGTGCGCCAGGACTCATTTCTACCAAGGCATTGTGATGTCATAATTCGACATTCCCTACCGCAGATGAAGGAAGTCTAAAGGAGCAAATTCTTGCGTCCTGGAAGAAAACGGCTAAGAGCAGGGAGGAGCTAATTTCCAGTCCGTCCCTCTAACTGACTTCACGAGAATCAGGTCTGAGTTCCATGTGCTTCTCTTTGAGCTAGTAATCTATGAATATCACTCCAGCTGGGTTTCACTTGAATTGAGCTTGTGGTCAAAAGGAGATATCCCCACGTGTGATAGCACTCCTAGTCGAGAGATTTCTGAAGGAAGCATTATGCTTTTCTCGAGTCACATTCCAATCTTCAGAACATTACGTCTCTTTCTCCACCATTTGTCCATACAAAGAGTGCGGGATTTCAATAATCAGGCAGAGTTCTCCTCAGGCACAGGGAACATGGAGAATCAATCTGTTCCTACTCTTGAAAATAATTCACAGATTGAGCAGGGAGTGCCGACCCACTCAGATTCTGAAGACATTTTAGAGCAACACGGTGTGAATTCCAACTTTTGCTTGGGGAGGTGAAGCCCCTGATATGCCAGCTACTCACAATCACTTGCTTGGATGTTGGTAGCAAAGAGAGTCATCTGGCAATTAGTTGTGAGCCATGACTTTGATGTGGAAAACAGGCATTTTCCACCTCTGTCTTCAGGCTCTAATTGTCTAAACACATGTAGCAGTGTGACACGATTCGTTGTTATAGAGGGATTATGACCTCATAACCGGAATTTCACTACCACAGACAAAGGGTTTCTAAAGGAACAAACTCTTGCGTCCTTGCAGTAATCGGCTAAGAGCTGGGAGGTGCTAATTTCCACTCTGTTCCTCACACTGACTTTAGAAGAAGCAGGTCTAAGCTGCATGTGTTTCTATTTGAGGGAGTAATCTGCGAATATCACTCCAGGTGCCATTGGCCTCAATGGAGCTTGTGGTCACAAGTTGATATCCACCCATGGAATAGCACTCCTACCTGAGAAATATCCGAAGGAAGCAGTGTGCTTCTTTCGATGCAGATTCTACCCTTTAAAACCTCATATCTGTTTCTCCAAAATTTGACCGGACATAGAGTTCAGGATTCCAATGTAAAGCCAGAGTTCTGCTCAGGCACAGGGAACATGGTTAATCAATCTGTTCCTACTCTTGCAAATAAGCCACAGAAGGAGCAGGGAATACAGACGTACTCAGATTCTGAAAATCAGTTTAGAGCAAAACGGTGTGAATTCCAACTTTTGCTTGGGTTGATTAAATCCTTATTATCCCAGATTATCCCTTTCCCTTGCTTGGATGTTGCTGGAAAATAGCGGCACCTGGCAGTTAGGTGTGATCCAAGCATTGATATGGATAACAAGCATTTTCCAACACTGTCTCCCGGCTCTAACCGTCCAAACACACATAGCAGTGTGCCAGGATTCATTTCTACAGCGGAATTATGACATCATAACAGGAATTTCACTACCACAGACAAGGTAGTCTAAAGGGACAAACTCTTGCGTCCTTGCGGTAACAGGCTAAGAGCTGTGAGGTGCTAATTTCCAGCCTCTTCCTCAAACTGACTTCACAAGAAGCAGATCTAAGTTGCAGGTGTTTCTATTTGAGGGAGTAATCTGAGAGTATCACGCCACCTGCCTTCGGCTTGAATGGAGCTTGTGGTCACAAGGAGATATCCATCCATGGAATAGCACTCCTACCTGACAGATTTCCGAATGAGGCAGTGTGCTTCTTTCGATGCAGATTCTAACCTTGATAACCTTACATCTGTTTCTCCACAATTTGACCGGACATAGAGTGCGGGATTCCAATGTGAAGCCAGAGTTCTGCTCAGGCAAAGGGAACATGGAGAATCAATCTGTTCCTATGCTTGCAAATAAGCCACAGAAGGAGCAGGGAATAAAGACGTACTCAGATTCTGAAAATCAGTTTATACCAACACTGTGTGAATTTCAACTTTTGCTTGAGGGGATTAAGTCCTTATTATCCCAGATTCTCCCTTTCCCTTGCTTGTATGTTGATAGAAAAGAGAGTCACCTGGCAATTAGGTGTGATCCAAGCGTTGATGTGGATAACAGGCATTTTCCAAATCTGTCTCCAGGCTCTAACCATCCATACACACATAGCAGTGTGTCAGGATTCATTTCTGCAGCGGGATTATGACCTCATAACAGGAATATCACTTCCACAGACAAAGTTATTCTAAAGGAACAAACTCTCGCGTCCTTGTTCTAACTAGCTAAGAGCTTGGAGGTGCTAATTTAACACTCTTTTCCTCAAACTGACTTCACAAGGAGCAGGTCTAAGTTGCAGGTGTTTCTAATTCAGGGAATATTCTACAAATATCAAGCCAGGTGCCATTGGCTTGAATCGAGATTGTGGTCACAAGGAGATATCCACCTGTGGAATATCACTCCTAGTTGAGAGATTTCCGAAGGAGTCAGTGTGCTTCTTTCGATGCAGATACTAAACTTGAAATACTACGTCTGTTATTCAAAATTTGAGCAGACAAAGATTGCATGATTCCAGTGTGAAACCAGAGTTCTGCTCAGGCACATTGAACATGGAGAATCTGTCTGTTCCTACTCTTGCAAATAAGGCACAGAATTAGCAGCGAATACAGACGTTCTCAGATTCTGAAAATCAGTTTAGAGCAACACGGTGTGAATTCCAACATTTGTTTGGGGTGATTAAGTCCTTATTATCCCAGATTCTCCTGTTCCCTTGCTTGGATGTTGCTAGTACATAGAGGCATCTGGCACTTAGTTGTGATCCAAGCCTTTGATGTGGATAACAGGCATTTTCCACCTCTGTCTTCAGGCTCTAAGGATACAAACACACATAGCAGTGTGCTGGGACTCATTTTGACAATAGGATTATGACATCATAATTGGTCTTTCACTACCACAGACAAACGTACCCTAAAGGAACAAACTCTTGCCTCCTTACAGTAAAACACAAATAGCGTGTTAGTAGTAATTTCCACTCCTTTCCTGAAACTGACTTCACAAAAAGAAGGTCTGAGTTCCAGGAGTGTCTCCTTGAGGGAGCAATCTATAAATACCACTGCAGCTGCCATTCGCTTGAATGGAGCTTGCGGTGAATAGGAGATATGAACCTACGGAATAGCACTCCTAATCCAAAGATTTCCGAAAGAGGCAGTGTGCTTTTCTCGATTCAGATTCGAACCATTAGAACGTTATGTCTGTTTCTCCAGTGTTTGCCCATACAAAGAGTGCAGGTTTTCAATGAGAAGGCACAGTTCTCCTTAGGCAGAGAGAACATGGAGAAACAATCTGTTCCTACTCGTGCAAATAATGCACAGAGTGAGCATTGGGTACAATCACACTCAGATTCTCAAAATAATTTTATAGCAACACGGTGAGAATTCCAGCTTTTGCTCATGGAGATTAAGCCTCTGATATCCCTCATTCTCCCTTTCGCTTGCTTAGATGTTGCTAGAAAAGAGAGGCATCTTGGAATTAGGTGTAATCCAACACTTTGATGTGGAAAACAGGCATATTGAACCTCCGTCTTCAGGCTGTAACCGCCCAAATACACATAGCAGTGTGCCAGGATTCATTTCTACAGCGGAATTATGACGTCACAACAGGAATTTCACTACCACAGACAAAGGTAGTCTAAAGAACAAACTCTTGCGTCCTTGCGGTAACAGGCTAAGAGCTGTGAGGTGCTAATTTCCAACCTGTTCCTCAAACTGATTTCACAAGAAGCAGGTCTAAGTTGCAGGTGTTTCTGTTTGAGGGAGTAATCTGTGAATATCACTCCACGTGCCATTGGCTTCAATGGAGCTTGTGGTCACAAGGAGATATCCACCCGTGGAATAGCACTCCTACCTGAGAGATTTCTGAAGGAGGCAGTGTGCTGCTTTAGAGGCAGATTCTAACCTTTAGAACCTTACGTCTGTTTCTCCACAATTTGACCGGACATAGAGTGCGGGATTCCAATGTGAAGAGAGTTCTGCTCAGGCTCAGGGAACATGGAGAATAAATCTGTTCCTACTCTTGCAAATAAGCCACAGAAGGAGCAGGGAATACAGACTTACTCAGATTCTGAAAATCAGTTTATAGCAACACGATGTGAATTCCAACTGTTGCTTGAGGAGATTAAGTCCTTATTATCCCAGAATCGCTGTTTCCCTTGCTTGGATGTTGCTAGAAAATAAAGGCACCTGGCAATTAGTTGTGATCCAAGACTTTGATGTGGAAAACGGGCATTTTCCACCTCTGTCTTCAGGCTCTAATGCTCCAAACACATAGCAGTGCATAAGGCCTCGTTTCTAACAAGGGATTGTGGCGTCATAATTGGACTTTCCCTATGGCAGATAAAGGAAGTCTAATGGAACAAATTATTGCATCCTGTAAGTAAATGGCTAAGAGCAGGGAGGGGCTAATTTCCACTCCGTCCTTCAAAAACTGACTTCACAAGAAGCAGGTCTAAGTTCCAGGTGTTTCTCTTTGAGGGAGCAATCTACCAATATCACTCCAGCTGCCCTTCACTTGAATGGAGCTTGTGGTTAAAAGGAGATATCCCCCCGTGGGATAGCACTCCTAGTCGAGAGATTTCCGAAGGAGGCATTGTGCTTTTTTGGATTCATATTCTAACCTTCAAAACATTACGTCTCTTTCTCCCCCATTTGTCTGTACAAAGAGTGCGGGATTTCAATAATCAGGCAGAGTTCTCTTCAGGCATAGGGAACATGGTGAATCAATCTGTTCCTACTCTTGAAAGTAATTCACAGATTGAGCAGGGATTACCGTCACAGTCAGATCCTCAAAGACATTTTAGAGCAACACAGTGTGAATTCCAACATTTGCTTGGGGAGTTGAAGCCCCTGATATTCCAGCTACTCAATTTCACTTGCTTGGATATTAGTAGAAAAGAGAGGCATCTGGCAATTAGGTGTGAGCCAAGACTTTGATGTGGAAAACATGATTTTTCCCCCTCTGTCGTCAGGCTCTAACTGCCCAAACACACATAGCAGTGTGCCAGCATTCATTTCTACAGTGGGATCATGATATCATAACAGGATTTTTCACTACCACAGATAAAGGTAGTCTAAAGGAACAAACGCTTCCGTGCTTGTGGTAAGTGGCTAAGAGCTGGGAGGTGCTAATTTCCACTCTGTTCCTCAAACTGACTTCACAAGAAGCAGGTCTAAATTGCAGGTGTTTCTATTTGAGGGAGTAATCTGTGAATATCACTCCATGTGTCACTCTCTTGAAAGGAGCTTGTGGTCACAAGTAGATATCCACCCGTGGAATAGCACTCCTACCTGAGAGATTTCCAAAAGAGGCAGTGTGCTTCTTTCGATGCAGATTCTAACCTTTGGAACCTAACATATCTTTTCCAAAATTTCACTGGACATGGAGTGCAGAATTCCAATGTGAAGGCAGAGTTCTGTTCAGGCACAGGGATCATGGAGAATCATCTGTTTGTACTCTTGCAAATAAGACAAAGAAGGAGCAGGGAATACAGACTTAGTTTCTGAAAATCAGTTTATAGCAATACGGTGTGAATTCCAACTTTTGCTTGGGGAGATTAAGTCCTTATTATCCCAGATTCTCCCTTTCCCTTGCTTGGATGTTGCTAGAAAATAGAGGCATCTGGCAATTAGGTGTTATCCAAGACTTTGATGTGGATAACATTCATTTTCCACCTCTGTCTTCAGGCTCTAAGCGTCCAAACACACATAGCAGTGTGCCAGGACTTGTTTTTACACTGGGATTACAACATCATAATTGAACATTCACTACCGCAGAAAAATGTACCCTAAAGGAACAAACTCTTGCCTCCTGATGGTAAACGACAAAGAGCAGGGTAGTAGTAATTTGCACTCCATTCCTGAAACTGCCTTCAAAAAATCAGTCTGAGTTCCAGGTGTTTATCGTTGCGGGAGTAATCTATAAATATCTCTAAAGCTGCCATTCGCTTGAATGGACCTTGCGGTAAAAATGAGATATCCACCCATGGAATAGCACTCCTATTCCAGAGATTCCCGAAGGACGCAGTGTGCTGTTCTCGATTCAGATTCGAACCATCAGAATATTACGTCTGTTTCTCCAGGGTTTGCCCATACAAAGGGTGCGGTATTTCAATGAGAAGCCACAGTTCTCCTTAGGCAGAGGTAACATGGAGAAACAATCTGTTCCTACTCGTGCAAATAATGCTCACAGTGAGCATGGAGTAGAGTCCCACTCAGTTTCTGAAAATAATTTTACAGGAACACGGTGTGAATTCCAGCTTTTGCTTTTGAAGATTAAGCCTCTGATATACCTTATTCTCCCTTTCGCTTGCTTGGATGTTACTAGAAAAGTGAGGCATCTTTCAATTAGTTGTAATCCAAGACTTTGATGTGGAAAACAGGCATTTTTCACCTCTGTCTTAAGGCTAAACCGCTCCAAACACACATTGCAATGCACCAGGATTTGTTTCTACCAAGAGATTGTGACGTCATAGTGGGACTTTCACTACCGCAGATAAAGGAATTCCAAAGGAACAAATTCTTGCGTCCTGGATTTAAATGGTTAAGAGCAGGGAGTTGCTAATTCCCACTCTGCATTTCAAACTGATTGCACAAGAAGCAGGTCTGAGTTCCAGGTGTTTCTCTTTGAGGCAGTAATCTACTAATTGAATTTCTGCTGCCTTTCACTTGAGTGGAGCTTGTGCTCAAAAGGAGATATCCCACATGGGATAGCACTCCTAGTTGAGAGATTTCTGAAGGAGGCGTTGTGCTGTTCTCCATTCAGATTCTAACCTTCAGAACATTACGTCCATGTCTCCATCGTTTGAACTTACAAAGAGTGTGGGATTTCAATAATCAGGCAGAGTTCTCAGGCACAGGGAACATAGGGAATCAAGGTGATCTTATTCTTGAAAATAATTCACAGATTGAGCAGGGAGTACCGTCCCACTCAGATTCTGAAAGACATTTTAGAGCAACACCCTGTGAATTAAAACTTTTGCTTCTGGAGATGAAGCCCCTGATATCCCAGCTACTCACTTTCACTTGCTTGGATGTTGCTAGAAAGAGAGGCATCTGGCCATTAGGTATGATCCAAGCCTTTGATGTGGAAAACAGGCATTTTCCACCTCTGACTTCAGGCTCTAACCATCCAAACACACATAGCAATGTGCCAAGACTCGTTTCTATGGTGAGATTATGACGTCATAATAGGACTTTCATTACCACAGACAAAGGTGGTCTATAGGAACAAATACTTGTGTCCTTGTGGTAACCAGCTAAGAGCTGGGAGGTGCTAATTTCCACTCTGTACATCAAACTGACTTCACAGGAAGCAGGTCTTAGTTGCAGGTGTTTCTATTAGAGGGAGTAATCTACAAATATCACTCCAGGTGCCATTGGCTTGAATGGAGCTTTTGGTCAAAATGAGTTATCCATGCGTGGAATAGCACTTCTAGTTGAGAGATTTCCGAAGGAGTCAGTGTACTGCTTTCGATTTAGATTCTAACCTCCAGAATATTACGTCTGTTTCTCCGAAGTGTGACCAGACAAATAGGGCGGGATTCCATTGTGAAGCCAGAGTTCTGCTCAGGCACAGGGAACATGGAGAATCAATCTGTTGCTACTCTTGCAAATAAGGCACAGAAGTAACAGGGAATACAGACCTACTCAGATTCTGAAAATCAGTTTAGAGCAAAATGGTGTGAATTCCAACTCTTGCTTGGGGAGGTTAAGTCCTTATTATCCCAGATTCTCCCTTTCCCTTCCTTGGATGTTGCTAGAAACTAGACGCTTCTGGCAATTTGGTGTGATTCAACACTTTGATGTGGATAACAGCCATTTTCCACATCTGTCTTCAGGCTCTAAGGGTCCAAACACACATAGCAGTGTGCCAAGACTCATTTTTACAATGGGATTATGACATCATAATTGAACTTTCACTACCGCAGACAAACGTACCCTAAAGGAACAAACTCTTGCCTCCTGAGAGTAAACACCAAAGAGCAGGGTAGTAGTAATTTCCACTCAGTTCTTGAAACTGACTTCACAAAATGCATGTCTGAGTTCCGGGTGTTTATTCTTGAGGGAGTAATCTATAAATATCACTCCATCAGCGATTCGCTTGAATGAAGCTTGCAGTCAAAAGGAGATATCAACCCATGGAATAGCACTCCTATGCCAGAGATTTCCGAAGTAGGCAGTGTGCTTTTCTCGATTCAGATTTGAACCATCAGAACATTATGTCTGTTTCTCCAGGGTTTGCCCATACAAAGAGGTCTGGATTTCAACGAGAAGCCACCATTCTCCTTAGGCAGAGGGAACATGGTGAATCAATCTGTTCCTACTCGTGCAAATAATGCACAGAGTGAGCATGGAGTAGAGTCCCACTCAGATTCTGAAAATCATTTTACAGGAACACGGTGTGAATTCCAGCTTTTGCTCGTGGAGATTAAGCCTCTGATATCCCTTATTCTCCATTTCCCTTGCTTGGATGTTGCTAGAAATGAGAGGCATCTTTCAACTACTTGTAATTCAAGTCTCTGAGGTGGAAAACAGGCATTTTCCACCTCTGTCTTCAGGCTATAACCCTCCAAACACACATAGCATTGCGCCAGGACTTGTTTCTACCAAGAGATTGTGATGTCATAATGGGACTTTCACTACTGCAGATAAAGGAAGTCTAAAGGAACAAATTCTTGCGTCTTGGGAGGTAAACGTCTAAGAGCAGGGAGGTGCTCATTTCCACTCCGTATCTCAAAATGACTTCACAAGAAGCAGGTCTGAGTTCCAGGTGTTTCTCTTTGAGGCAGTAATCTATGAATAGGACTAAAGCTGCCTTTCGCTTGAGTGAAGCTTGTGCTCTAAAGGATATATCCCCCCGTGGGATAGCACTCCTAGTCGAGAGATTTCCGAAGGAGGCATTGTGCTGTTCTCCATTCAGATTCTAACCTTCAGAACATTATGTCCCTGTCTCAATCGTTTGAACTTACAAAGTGTGCAGGACTTCAATAATCAGGCAGAGTTCTCCTCAGGCACAGGGAACATGGAGAATCAATCTGTTCCTACTATTGAAAATAATTCCCAGAGTGAGCAGGGAGTACCGTCCCACTCAGATTCTGAAGGATATTTTATAGCAACACCTTGTGAATTCCAACATTTGCTTGGGAATATGAAGGCCCTTATATCCCTTATTCTCCCTTTTGCTTGCATGAATCTTGTTAGAAAAGAGAGGCATCTTTCAATGAGGTGTAATCCAAGCCTTTGAAGTTGAAAACAGGCATTTTCCACCTCTGTCTTCAGGCTCTAAATCTCCAAATGCACAAAGCAATGCACTAGGACTCATTTCTACCAAGGGATTGTGACGTCATAATGGGACTTTCACTACCGCCGTTAAAGGAAGTCTAAAGGAACAAATTCTTGTGTACTGGAGGTAAACGGCTAAGAGCAGGGAGGTGCTAATTTCCACTCCGTCTCTCAAACTGTCTTCACAAGAAGCAGGTGTGAGTTTCAGGTGTTTCTTTTTTTTTAATTGAATTCTCAGGTGTTTCTTTTTGAGGGAATAAGTTATGAATATCAGTCCAGCTGCCTTTGGCTTGAATAGGGCTTGCGGTCAAAAGGAGATATCACCCATGTTATAGCACTCCTAGTCGAGACATTGCAAAAGGAGGCATTGTGCTTTTCTCAATTGAGATTCTATCCTTCCAAACATTACATCTCTTTCTCCACTGTTTGGCAGTACAAAGAGTGCGGGATTTCAATAATCAGGCAGAGTTCTCCTCAGGCACAGGGAACATGGAGAGTCAATCTGTTCCTACTCTTGAAAATAATTCACAGATTGAGCAGGGAGTACCATCCCACTCAGATTCTGAAAGACATTTTATAGCAACACCCTGTGAATTCCAACTTTTGCTTGGGGAGATGAAGCCCCTGATATCCCAGCTAATCACTTTCGCTTGCTTGGATGTTGCTAGAAAAGAGAGGCATCTGCCAATTAGGTGTGATCCAAGACTTTGATGTGGAAAACAGGCATTTTCCACCTGTGTATTAATTCTGTAACCGTCCAAACACACATAGCAGTGTGCCAGTACTCATTTCTATGGCGGGATTATGACATCATAATAGGACTTTCTCTTCCACAGACAAAGGTAGTATAAAGGAACAAGCTCTTGCGTCCTTGCGGTACCTGGCTAAGGGCTGGGAGATGCTAATTTCCACTCTGTTCCTCAAACTGACTCCACACGAAGCAGGTCAAAGTTTCAGGTGTTCCTATTTGGGGGAGTAACCTACGAATATTACTCCTGGTGCCATTGGCTTCAATGGAGATTGTGGTCACAAGGATATATCCACCCGTGTAATAGCAATCCTAGTTGAGAGATTTCCAAAGGAGGCAGTCTGCTTCTTTTGATGCAGACTCTAACCTTCAGAACATTATGTCTGTTTCTCCAAACTTCACCGCACAAAGAGTGCGGGATTCAAATGTGAAGCCAGAGTTCTGCTTGGGCACAGAGAACATGGAGCGTCATTCTGTTCCTACTCTTGGAAACACGACACAGGAGGAACAGCAAATACACATCTAATCATACTATGAAAATCAATTTATACCAGCACGGTGCAAATTCCAAATTTTGCCTGGGGAGATGAAGCACCTGATATCTGAGCTAATGACTTTAACTTGCTTGGATGTTTCTTAGAAAAGAGAGGAACCTGACAATTAGCTGGGATAAAAGATTTGATGTGGAATACAGGCATTTGACACCTCTGTCTTTAGGCTCTAACCGTCGAAAAACACATAGCAGTGTGTGAGGTCTTGTTTGTTCAGCGGGATTATGACCTCATAATAGGACTTTCACTACCACAGACAAAGGTAGTCTAAAGGAACAAACTATTCCGTCCTTGCAGTAATGGGATATGAGCTGGGAGGTAGTAATTTCTACTCCGTTCCTGAAACTGACTTCACAAGAAGCAGGTCTGAGTTCCAGATGTTTCTCTTTGAGGATGTAATCAAAGAATATCACTCTAGGTGCCATTCTCTTGAATGGAGCTTGTGGTCCAAAGGAGATATCCAGCCGTGGAATAGCACTCCAAGTCCCGAGATTTAGGAAGGAGGCTGTGTGCTTTTCTCGACTCAGATTCTAAATACCAGAATATTGTGATAGTTGCTCCACTGTTTTCCACGTAAAAACAGTGAGGGCTTTCAATAAGAAGCCAAAGATCTCCTCAGGCACAGGGAACATGGACAATCAATCTCTTCCTACTCTTGCAAATAAGGCACTGAGTGAGCACGAAATACAGTTCCACTCAGACTTTGAAAATCAGTTTGTAGCAACACGGTGGGAATACCAGCTTTTGCTCAGGGAGGTTAAGCCAATGATATCCCAGGTTCTCTCTTGCACTTGCTTGGATAATGATAGAAATGACAGGCATCTGGAAATTAGGTGTAATGCAAGTCTTTGATGGGGAAAACTGGCATTTTCCACCTCTGTCTTCAGGCTCAAACGGTCCAAACACACATAGCAGTGTGGTCGGAGTCCTTTCTACAATGGCATTATGACGTCATAATTGGATTTTCACTACTGCAGACAAAGGGAGGCTAAAGGAACAAACCCTTGCCACCTGGTGGGAAATGGCAAAGAGCAGGGAGGTAGTAATTTCGACTCCGTTCCTGAAACTCACTTCACAAGAGGCAGGTCTGATGTCCAGGTGCTTCTTTTTGAGGGTGTAATCAAATAATATCACTCTAGCTGCCATTCTCTTGAAAGGAGCTTGTGGTCCAAAGGAGATATCCAGCCGTGGAATAGCACTCCAAGTCCCGAGATTTAGGAAGGAGGCAGTGTGCTTTTCTCCACTCAGATTCTAATTACCAGAATATTATGATTGTTGCTCCACAGTTTTCCATGTAAAAACAGTGAGGGATTTCAGTAAGAAGCCAGAGTTCTATTCAGGCGCAGGGATCAAGAAGAATCAATCTTTTCCTACTCTTAAAGATAAGGCACAGTGTGAGCAGGGAATACAATCCCACTCAGATACTGAAAATCAGTTTATAGCAACACGGTGTGAATTCCAACTTTTGCTTGAGGAGATTAAGCCACTGAAATTTTGTGTTCTCCCTTTCGCTTGCTTGGGCGTTGCTAGAAAAGAGAGACATCTGGCAATTAGGTGTAATCCAAGCTTGTCATTTGGAAAACAGGCATTTCCCACCTCTGTCCTCAGGCTCTAACGGGTCCAAACATAGCACTGTGTCAGGACTGGCTTCTACAGAGCGATTTGACATCATTGTTGGACTTTCACTACCACAGACAATGGTAGTCTAAACGAACAACCTCTTGCTTCCTGGCAGAATACAGAAACGAGCATTGAGGTAGTAATTTCCACTCCGTTTATGGAACTGACTTCAAAAAAAGCAGCTCCGAGTTCCAGGTATTTCTCTTTGAGGGAGTCATCTAGGAATATCAGAACAGCTGCCATTCGTTTGAATGGAACCTGGGCTCAAATGGAGATATCCACCCATGGAATAGAACTCCTACACCAGCGATTTAGGAAGGAGGCAGTGTGCTTTGCTTCATTCAGATTCTAACTGTCAGAATCTTACGACTGTTTCTCCACCATTTTCCCATACAAAGAGTGCGGGATTTCAATAATAAGCCAGAGTTCTCAGGCACAGGGAATATGGAGAATCAATACATTCCTTTAGTTGAAAATAAGGCACAGGGTGAGCATGGCATACCGTCCCACTCAGATTCTGAAAAGCAAGTTTATAGCAACACGGTGTGAATTCCAGCTGTTGCTTGGGGAGTTTGGGCCCCTGATATCCCAGGTTCTCCCTTTCACTTGCTTGGATATAGCTAGAAAAGAGAGGTATCTGACAATTCTTTGTAATCCAAGCCTTTGATGTGGAAAACAGGCATTTTCCACCTCTTTCTTTAGGCTGTAACTGTCCAAACAGAGCAGTGCACCAGAAATCATTTCCACAAAGGTATTACAGCATCAGAATTGGACTTTCACTACAGCAGACACAGCTAGTGTAAGCGAACCAACCCTTGCCTACTGGCGGTAACCAGCCAAAGCATGGAGGTAGTAATTTCCATTCCATGCCTAAAACCGACTTCACAAAAAGCAGGTCTGAATTGTAGGTGTTTCACTTTGAGTGAATAATCTAGGAGTATTACTCCAGCTGCTCTTTGCTTGAAAAGAGCTTGTGGTCGAAAGGAGATATCCACCCATGGAACTGCAGTCCTAGTACACATATAACCAAAAGAGGCAGTGTGCTTTGCTCTATTCAGATTCTAACCATTAGAACATTACGTCTGTTTTCGCCGTTTGCCCGTACAAAGTATGTGGGACTTCAGTGATACACCACAGTTCTCCTTAGGCACAGGGAACGTGGAGTAACAATCTTTTCTTACTCGTGCAAATCACTCACAGGGTGAGCAGGGAGTACAGTGCCACTCAGATTCTGAAAATCAGTTTAGAGCAATACGGTGTGAATTCCAACTTTTCTTGGGGAGATGAAGCCACGTATATCCCAGATTCTCCCTTTCTCTTATTTGCATGTTGCTAGAAAACTGAGGCATCATGCAATTAGGTGGAATCCAAGCCTTTGATGTGGAAAACAGACATTTTCTTCCTGTGTATTCAGGCTCTAACGGTCCAAGTGCACATAGCAATGTGCCAGGACTCATTTCTACAAAGGGATTTGACATCATAGTAGGACGTTCACTACTGCAGACAAAGATAGTCTAAAGGAACAAACCCTTGACTCTTGGCAGAAAACGGGAAAGAGTAGGGAGGTAGTAATTTCCACTCCATACCTGAAACTGACTTCACATAAAGCAGATCTGAGTTCCAGGTGTTTCTCTTTGAGGGAGTAATCTAGGAATATCATTCCAGCTACCATTCAATTCAATGGAGCTTATGGTCAAAGGGACATATCCACCCATGGAATAGCACCCCCACTCCAGAGATTTAGGAAGGAGGAAGTGTGCTTTTATTCATTCAGACACTAACCAACAGAACGTTCCGACTGTTTCTCCACCATTTGCCCGTACAAAGTGTGTGGGATTTCAGTAATGAGCCAGAGTTCTCCTCAAGCACAGGGAACATGGAAAATCAATCTGTTCCTACTCTTGCAAATAAGTCCCAGGGTGAGCAAGGCGAACAGTCCCACTCTGATTCTGAAAATCAGTTTATAGCAACACGGTGGGAAATCCAGCTTTTGTTTGGGGAGATTGAGCCACTCATATCCCAGTTTCTCCCTTTCAGTTGCTTGGATAGTGATAGAAATGAGAGGCATCTGGCAATTCGGTGTAACGCAAGTCTTTGATGTTGAAAACTGGCATTTCCCACCTCTGTCTTCAGGCTCAAATGGTCTAAACAAACATAGCAGTGTGGCCGAGTCATTTCCACAATGGGATTATGACATCATATTTGGACTTTCAATACTGCAGACAAAGGTATTCTAAAGGAACAATCTCTTGGGTCCTGTCGTTAAAAGGCAAAGAGCAGGGGGGTAGACACTTCCACTCCGTTCCTGAAAATGACCTCACAAAAGGCAGGTCTGTTTTCCAGGTGTTTCTCTTTGAGGGAGTAATCTACATATAAAACTTCAGCTGTTATTCGCTTGAATGGAGGTTTAGGTGAAAAGGAGATATCCACCCATGGAAGAGCACTCCCAATCCAGACATTTAGCAAGGAGGCAGTGTGCTTTTATTCATTGCGATTTTAACCATCAGTTCATTACGACTCTTTTCTCCACCGTTTGCGCGAACCAAGAGTGCTGGATTTCAATAATAATCCAGAGGTCTCAAGCACAGGGAACACGGAGAGTCAATAAGTTCCTACTCTTGAAAATAAGGTACAGAGTGAGCAGGGAGTACAGTCCCACTCAGATTCTGAAAATCATTTTATATCAACAATGTGTAAACTCCAGCTTTGCTTGGTGAGATTAAGCCACTGATATCATAGGTTCTCTGTTTCACTTGCTTGGATGTTGCTAGAAGAGAGAGGCATCTGGCAAGTAGTTTTAATCCAAGCCTTTGAAGTGGAAAAGGCATTTTCCACCTCTGACTTCTGGCCTTATGGTTCCAAAGAAACATAGCAGTGTGCCAGGGCTAATTTCTACAAAGGGATTATGACATCATAAGGGGACTTTCACTACTACAGAAAAAGGTAGTATAAAGGAACAAACTCTTGCCTCCTGTCGTTAAAAGACATAAAGCAGGGAGGTAGAAATTTTCTCGCCGTTCCTGAAATTGACCTCAAAAAGCAGGTCTGAGTGCCAGGTGCTTCTATTTGAGGGAGTAATCTATGAATACCACTCCATTTGTCACTGGTTTCAGTGGAGCTTTTGGTCAAAAGAGATATCCAGCCATGGAATAACACCCCCAGTCCAGAGATTTAGGAAAGAGGCAGTGTGCTTTTCTTCATTCACGTTCTAACCATCAGAACATTATGACAGTTCCTCCACCGTTTGCCCGTACAATGAGAGCAGGTTTTCTATAAGAAGCCAGATTTCTCCTCAGGCAAAGGGAACATGGAGAATTAATTAGTTCCTACTCTTGAAAATAAGGCATAGAGTGAGGAGGGAATACCGTCCCACTCAGATTCCGAAAATCAGTTCATAGAAACACGGGGTGAATTCCAGCTTTTGCTTGGGGAGATTAAGCCAATGATTTCTGAGGTTGTCCCTTTGACTTGCTTGGATGTTGCTAGAAATGGAGGCATCTGGCAATTAGTTGTAATCCAAGCCTTTGAAGAGGAAAACAGGGATTTTCCACCTCTGCCTTCAGGCCTTAACTGTCAAAAAAAACTAGAAGTTCGCTATGACCTGATTATGACGTCATAATTGGATATTCACTACTGCAGACAATGGTCGCCTAAAGGAACAAACTCTTGCTTCCTGTCGGTAAACAACAAAGAGCAGGGAGGTAGAAATTTCCACTCCGTTCCTGAAACTGACCTCCCAAAATACAGGTCTGAGTTCCAGGTGTTTCTCTTTGAGGTAGTGATCTACGAATATCACTCCAGCTCCCATTCCCTTCAATGGAAATTATGGTCAACAAGAGATATCCAGCCTTTGAATAGCTCTCATTCTCCAGAGACTTTGAAGGAGTGAGTGCTTTTCTAGATTCAGACTCTAACCCTCAGAACACTATGTCTGCTCTTCCACTGTTTGCCTGTATTAAGAGTACAGGATTTCAATAAGAACCTCCAGTTCTCCACAGGCACATGGTACATTCAGAATCAAACAGTAGCTGCTCCTGCAAATAATGCTCCGAGTGAGCAGGGAGTACGGTCCCACTCATGTTCTTCAAACCGGTTTATAGCAAAACCACGTGAATTCCATATCTTGCTTGGGGAGATGAAGCCCCTGATATTCCATGTATTCCATTTGACTTGCTTGGATATTGCTAGAAAGGAGAGGCACCCAGCAATTAGTTGTAATCCAAGCATTTGAATTAGAAAACAGGCATTTTTCCACCTCTGCCTTCAGGTCTTATCATTCCAAACAAACATAGCAGTTCACCAGGACTCATTTGTTCAATGGGATTATGATGTCACAATTGAACTTTCACTGCTGCAGACAAAGGTAGTCTAAAGGAACAATCTCTTGCCACCTGTTGGGATATGACAAAGAGCAGGGAGGTAGTAATTAAAACTTAGTTCCTGAAACTGACTTCACAAGAAGCAGGTCTCAGTTCCAGGTGTTGCTCTTTGAGGGTGTAATCTACGAATATCACTCTAGCTGCCATTCTCTTGAATGGAGCTTGTGGTCAAAAGGAGATATGCAGCCGTAGAATAGCCCTCCAAGTCCCTAGATTTAGGAAGGACGCAGTGTGCTTTTCTCCACTCAGATTCTAAATGCCAGAATATTACGACTGTTGCTCCACCGTTTTCCACGTACAAAACCAGAGGGATTTCAGTAAGAAGCCAGAGTTCTCCTCAGGCACAGGGATCAAGAAGAATCAATCTGTTCCTACTCTTGAAGATAAGGCACAGTGTCAGCAGGGAATAGAGTCCCACTCAGATTCTGAAAATCAGTTTATAGCAACACGGTGTGAATTCCAGCTTTTGCTTGGGGAGATTCAGCCACTGATGTCCCACGTTCTCCCTTTCGCTTGCTTGGGTGTTGCTAGAAAAGAGAGTCATTTGGCAATTAGTTGTAATCCAAGCCTTTCATGTGGAAAACAGGCATTTTCCACCTCTGTCTTCAGGCTGTAAAGGGTCCAAACATAGCACTGCGCCAGGACTGGCTTCTACAGAGGGATTTGACATCATTGTTGGACTTTCACTACCGAGACAATGGTAGGCCAAAGGAACAACCTCTTTCTTCCTGGCGGAAAACAGCAAAGAGCATTGAGGTAGTAATTTCCACTGCGTTCAAGGAAATGACTTCAAAAAAAGCAGCTCCGAGTTCCAGGTATTTCTCTTTGAGGGAGTTATCTAGGAGTATCACAACAGCTGCCATTCATTTGAATGGAGCCTGGGCTCAAAAAGAGATATTCACCCTTGGAATAGCACTCCTCCTCCATAGATTCAGGAAGGAGGCAGTGTGCTTTGCTTCATTCAGATTCTAACCGTCAGAATCTTACGACTGTTTCTCCACCCTTTTCCCGTACATAGAATGCGGGATTTCAATAATAAGCTTGAGTTCTCCTCAGGCACAGGGATCATGGAGAATCAATACAGTCCTACACTTGAAAATAGGGCACAGAGTGAGCATGGAGTACAGTCCCACTCAGATTCTGAAAAGCAAGTATATAGCAACACGGTGTGAATTCCAGCTGTTGCATGGGGAGATTGAGCCCCTGATATCCCAGGTTCCCCATTTTACTTCCTTGGATATATAGCTAGAAAAGAGAGGCTTCTGGCAATAAGGTGTAATCCAAGACTTTGATGTGGAAAACAGGCATTTTCCACCTCTTTCTTTAGGTTGTGACGGTCCACACCGAGCAGTGCACCAGGAATCGTTTCCACAACGGTATTATGATGTCAGAATTGGACTTTCACTACAGCAGACACAGCTAGTGTAAATGAACCAAGGCTTGCCTCCCGGCAGTAACCGACCAAAACATGGAGGTAGTAATTTCCACTGCATGCCTAAAACTGACTTCGCAAAAAGCAGGTCTGAGTTGTAGGTGTTTCACTTTGTGTGAATAATCTAGTAGTATTACTCAAGCTGCTCTTTGCTTGAATAGAGCTTGTGGTTGAAAGGAGATATCCACCCGTGGAACTGCAGTCCTAGTACACATATATCCAAAAGAGGCAGTGTGCTTTGCTCGATTCAGATTCTAACCAACAGAACATTACGTCTGTTTTCACCGTTTGCCTGTACGAAGTATGTGGGACTTCAGTGATACGCCACAGTTCTCCTTAGGCACAGGGGACGTGGAGTAACGATCTTTTCTTACTCGTGCAAATAATTAACAGGGTGAGTAGGGAGTACAGTCCCACTCAGATTCTGAAAATCAGTTTAGAGCAACACGATGTGAATTCCATGTTTCTTGGGGGAGATGAAGCCCAAGATATCCCAGATTCTCCTTTGCGCTTGCTTGCATGTTGCTAGAAAACTGAGTCATCTTGCAATTAAGTGTAATCCAAGCCTTTGATGTGGAAAACAGGCATTTTCCACCTCTGTCTTCAGGCTCTAACGGTCCAAAAACACATAGCAATGCGCCAGGACTCATTTATTCAAACAGATTTGAAGTCATAGTTGGAGGTTCAATACCGCAGACAAAGATAGTGTAAAGGAACAAAACCTTGACTCTTGGTAGAAAAAGGGAAAGAGCAAGGAGGTAGTAATTTCACTCCATACCTGAAATTGACGCCACAAAAAGCAGATCTGTGTTCCAGGTGTTTCTCTTTGAGGGAGAAATCTAGCAATATCACTCCAGCTTCCATTCGATTCAATGGAGCTTTTGGTCAAAGGGACATATCCAACCGTGGAATAGCATTCCTACTACAGAGATTTAGGAAGGAGGCAGTGTGCTTTCTTCATTCAGATTCTAATCATCAGAACCTTAGGACTGTTTCTCCACCATTTGCTTTGCTTGGGGAAATTAAGCCACTGATATCATAGGTTCTCTGTTTCATTGCTTGGATGTTGTTACAAAAGAGAGGAATTTGGCAAGTCATTTTCGTCCAAGCCTTTGAAGTGGAAAACAGGCATTTTCCACCTCTGTCCTCTGGCCTTATGATTCCAAAAAAACATAGCAGTTTGCCAAGGCTCGTTTCTACAAAGGGATTATGATGTCATAAGGGGACTTTCATTACTGCAAACAAAGGTAGTGTAAAGGAACAAACTCTTGCCTCCTGACGTTAAAAGGCAAAGAGCAGGGAGGTAGAAATTTTCAGCCCGTTCCTGAAACTGACCTCAAAAAGCAGGTCTGAGTTCCAGGTGTTTCTCTTTGAGGGTGTCATCTATGAATTCCACTCCATTTGTCACTAATTTCAGTGGAGCTTTTGGTCAAAAGAGAAATTCAGCCATGGAATAGCATTCCTAGTCTAGAGATTTAGGAAGGAGGCAGTGTGCTTCTCTTCATTCACATTCTAACCATCAGAACATTGGGACAGTTTCTCCACCGTTTGCCAGTACAAAGAGGGCGGAAATTCTATAAGAAGCCAGATTTCTCCTCAGGCACAGGGAACATGGAGAATTAATCATTTCCTACTCTTGAAAATAAGGCATAGAATGAGGAGGGAATACCGTCCCACTGAGCTTGCGAATATCAGTTCATAGCAACACGGGGTGAATTGCAGCTTTTGCTTGGGGAGATTAAGCCAGTGATATCCGATGTTCTCCGTTTCATTTGCTTGGATGTTGCTAGAAATGAGGCATCTGGCAATTAGTTGTAATCCAAGGCTTTGAAGTGGAAAACGGGAATATTCCACCTCTGCCTTCAGACCTTAACTGTCCAAAACAACCTAGCAGTGCAATAGGACTCGATTATGATGTCAAAATTGGATATTCACTACTGCAGACAAAGGTAGTCTAAAGGAACAACTCTTGCTCCCTGGCGGGAAACAACAAAGAGCAGGGAAGTAGAAATTTCCACTTTGTTCTTGAAACTGACATCACAAAAAGAAGGTGTGAGTTCCAGGTGTTTCTCTTTGAGGGAGTAATCTAGTAATATCACTCCATATGCCTTTAGATTAAATGGAGCTTTTCGTCAAAGGAATGTATCCAACCGTGGAATAACACTCCTACTCCACAGATTTAGGTAGGAGGCTGTGTGCTTTTCTTCATTCAGATTATAACTGTCAAAACATTACGACTGTTTCTCCACCGTTTGCCCGTACATAGTATGCGGGATTTCAGTAACGACGCAGAGTTCATGTCAGGCACAGGGAACATGGAGAATCAATCTGTTCCTACTCTTGCAAATAAGGCACAGAGTGAGCAGGGCGAAGCGTCCCACTCAGATTCTGAAAATCAGTTTGTAGCAACACAGTGGGAATTCCAGCTTTGGTTCGGGGGGTTAAGCCACTGATATCCCAGCTTCTCCCTTTCACTTGCTTGGATAGTGATACAAATGAGAGGCATCTGGCAATTCGGTGTAATGCAAGTCTTTGATGTGGAAAACTGGCATTTTCCACCTCTGTCTTCAGGCTCAAACGGTTCACATAGCAGTGTGGCCGGAGTCCTTTCTACAATGGGATTATGACGTCATATTTGGACTTTCACTACTGCAGACAAAGGTATTCTAAAGGAACAAACTTTTGCGTCCTGTCGCTAAAAGGCAAAGAGCAGGGGGTAGACATTTCCACTCCCATACTGAAAATGACATCACAAAATGCAGGTCGGAGTTCCAGGTTTTTCTCTTTGAGGGAGTAATCTACGTATATCACTCCAGCTGCTATTCGCTTGAACGGAGGTTGGGGTCAAAAGGAGATATCCACCCGTGGAATAGCACTCCCAGTCCAGAGATTTAGGAAGGAGGCAGTGTGCTTTTCTTCATTCCGATTTTAACCATCAGTACATTACGACTGTTTTCTCCACCGCTTGCCCAAACAAAGAGTGCTTGATTTCAATAATAATCCAGTGTTCTCCTCAGGCACAGGGAATATGGAGAGTCAATAAGTTCCTACTCTTGAAAATAAGCACAGAGTGAGCAGGGAGTACAGTCCCACTCAGATTCTGAAAATCATTTTCTATCAACAATGTGTAAACTCCGCCTTTGCTTGGGGTGATTAAGCCACTGATATCACAGGTTCTCTGTTTCACTTGTTTGGATGTTGCTAGAAAAGAGAGGCATCTGGCAAGTGGTTTTCATCCAAGCCCTTGAAGTGGAAAACAGGCTTTTTCCACCTCTGTCTTCTGGCCTTATGATGCCAAACAAACATAGCAGTGTGCCAGAGCTCATTTCTACAAAGGGATTATGACGTCATAAGGGGACTTTCACTACTGCAGACAAAGGTAGTGTACAGGAACAAACTCTTGCCTCCTGACGTTAAAAGGCAAACAGCAGGGAGGTAGAAATTTTCAGCCCATTCCTGAAACTGACCTGAAAAAGCAGGTCTGAGTTCCAGGTGTTTCTCTTTGAGGGAGTCATCTATGAATACCACTCCATTTCTCACTAATTTCAGTGCAGCTTTTGGTCAAAAGAGATATCCAGCCATGGAATAGCATTCCTAGTCCAGAGATTTAGGAAGGAGGCAGTGTGCTTCACTTCATTCACATTCTAACCATCAGAACATTGCGACAGTTTCTCCACCGTTTGCCCGTACAAAGAGTGTGGGATTTCTATAAGAAGCAAGATTTATCCTCAGGCACAGGGAACATGGAGAATTACTCGGTTCCTACTCTTGAAAATAAGGCATAGAGCGAGGAGGGAATACCGTCCAACTCAGAGTGCGAATATCAGTTCATAGCAACACGGGGTGAATTGCAGTTGTTGCTTGGGGAGATTAAGCCAGTGATATCCGAGCTTCTCCGTTTCACTTGGTTGGATGTTGCTAGAAATTGAGGCATCTGGCAATTAGTTGTAATCCAAGCCCTTGAAGTGGAAAACGGGAATTTTCCACCTCTGTCTTCAGGCCTTAACTGTCCAGAACAACCTAGCAGTGAGCTAGGACTCGATTATGATGTCAAAATTGGATAATCACTACTGCAGACAACGGTAGTCTAAAGGAACAAATCTTGGTCCCTGGCAGTAAACAACAAAGAGCAGGGAAGTAGAAATTTCCACTTCTTTCCTGAAACTGACTTCACAAAAAGCAGATCTGAGTTCCAGGTGTTTCTCTTTGAGGGAGTAATCTAGTAATATCACTCCATCTGCCCTTACATTCAATGGAGCTGTTGCTCAAAGGAATATATCCATCCGTGGAATAGCACTCCTACCCCAGAGATTTAGGAAGGAGGCAGTGTGCTTTTCATCATTCAGATTCTATCCGTCAGAACCTTACGACTGTTTCTCCACCATTTGCCCGTACATAGTATGTGGGATTGCAGTAACGAGGCAGAGTTCTCCTCAGGCTCAGGGAACATGGAGAATCAATCTGTTCCTACACTTTCAAATAAGGCACAGAGTGAGCAGGTCGAACTGTCCCACACAGATTCTGAAAATCAGTTTGTAGCAACATGGTGGGAATACCAGCTTTTGCTCAGGGAGGTTAAGCCACTGATATCCCAGGTTCTCCTTTTCACTTGCTTGGATAGTGATAGAAATGAGAGGTATCTGGCAATTCGGTGTAAGGCAAGTCTTTGAGGGGGAAAACTGGCGTTTTCCACCTTTGTCTTCAGGCTCAAATGCTCCAAACACACATAGCAGTGTGGCCGGAGTCCTTTCCACAATGGTATTATGACGTCATATTTGGAATTTCACTACTGCAGACAAAGGTATTCTAAAGGAACAAACTTTTGCGTCTTGTCGCTAAAAGGCAAAGAGCAGGGGGTAGACATTTCCACTCCGATCCTGAAAATGACATCACAAAATGCAGGTCGGGGTTCCAGGTGTTTCTCTTTGAGGGAGTAATCTACGTATATCACTCCAGCTGTTATTCGCTTGAATGGAGGTTGGGGTCAAAAGGAGATATCCACCCGTGGAATAGCACTCCCAGTCCAGAGATTTAGGAAGGAGGCAGTGTGCTTTTCTTCATTCCGATTTTAACCATCAGTACATTACGACTGTTTTCTCCACCGTTTTCCCGAACAAAGAGTGCTTGATTTTCAATAATAATCCAGTGTTCTCCTCAGGCACAGGGAACATGGAGAGTCAATAAGTTCCTACTCTTGAAAATAAGCACAGAGTGAGCAGGGAGTACAGTCCCACTCAGATTCTGAAAATCATTTTCTATCAACAATGTGTAAACTCCGGCTTTACTTGGGGAGATTAAGCCACTGATATCACAGGTTCTCTGTTTCACTTGTTTGGATGTTGCTAGAAAAGAGAGGCATCTGGCAAGTCGTTTTCATCCAAGCCCTTGAAATGGAAAACAGGCTTTATCCACCTCTGTCTTCTGGCCTTATGATTCCAAACAAACATAGCAGTGTGCCAGAGCTCATTTCTACAAAGGGATTATGACGTCATAAGGGGACTTTCACTACTGCAGACAAAGGTAGTGTACAAGAACAAACTCTTCCCTCCTGACGTTAAAAGGCAAACAGCAGGGAGGTAGAAATTTTCAGCCCGTTCCTGAAACTGACCTCAAAAAGCAGGTCTGAGTTCCAGGTGTTTCTCTTTGAGGGAGTCATCTATGAATACCACTCCATTTCTCACTAATTTCAGTGCAGCTTTTGGTCAAAAGAGATATCCAGCCATGGAATAGCATTCCTAGTCCAGAGATTTAGGAAGGAGGCAGTGTGCTTCACTTCATTCACATTCTAACTATCAGAACATTGCGACAGTTTCTCCACCGTTTGCCCGTACAAAGAGGGCGCAAATTCTATAAGAAGCAAGATTTCGGCGGCGGACGGACCGGACCCAGAAGCCCCGGGCTCGCCGTGCCGTGAGCCCAGCGGACTGGGGAACTTGCGGCGGACGGACCGGACCCAGAAGCCCCGGGCCCGCCGTGCCGTGAGTCCAGCGGACCGGAAGCCCCGGGCCCGCCGTGCCGTGAGTCCAGCGGACTGGGGAACTTGCGGCGGACGAACCGGACCCAGCAGCCCCGGGCCCGCCGTGCCGTGAGCCCAGCGGACTGGGGAACTTGCGGCGGACGGACCGGACCCAGCAGCCCCGGGCCCGCCGTGCCGTGAGCCCAGCGGACTGGGGAAATTGCGGCGGACGGACCGGACCCAGCAGCCCCGGGCCCGCCGTGCCGTGAGTCCAGCGGACGGGAAGCCCCGGGCCCGCCGTGCCGTGAGTCCAGCGGACTGGGGAACTTGCGGCGGACGAACCGGACCCAGCAGCCCCGTG
>PVIC010001263.1:0-67758 GCA_004025085.1 Thryonomys swinderianus
CCTGTGAGAACTACTTCTAAGATTATTGGTAGACATCTGCTCTGCCCTGCAGGATCTTCTACTGCAAAGAATATTGCACTAGGATTACTGATGGACATCTGCCCTGCCCTATAGGGGGATTTTCAACTACAGGGATTATTTGATATCCACCCTGCTTTATGCATGCTAGGATTTGGGGTGTGAAGGTTTGGTAATAAAGCTACAGTGAGCTCCACGTTTTGGGACACTGCCTTCTGTTGCTGCTGCTCAGAGTAGCAAGAGAGGAGTCCAGGCTCAGCCCTTTTCTCAAGGCTCCAATTCTTTTGTTTGTTGGATATTAACACTTTTGCTGTGGGATTCATGGGGGACTGGAACTTGCCACAAGGCTTCTGGCTGCATCCTCTTCCCCTGTTTCCCACAAGGGACAGCTCTGGATTCTAGTGAAATTATTATTTTCATTTTCACATCTTTAATAGAAGTTCTTATAGGATTTTTTATGTTTTTTGGTACATTATATAAGCACATCACAATTATACTCCACATTGAGAATTTGTACAAGGATAGGACACAACTTAATTCTCAGTTTCCCCTTCCCCGACCCACCCTACCTCCCCTCACCCCTATATACACAAGCATTGTTTCCTTTTTTAACATCAATTTTTTCCTTTCTTTATTATTTACCCCTAAGCCCCTTTATCCTTTGGATATTTACTATTTCACAATATCAATCATGCCTTCTAGAACACATTTACAGCTTTAGTTTCTCAAAATATATGATATTTTCACATCTGTGACTTATTTATTTCACTTATGAGTATGTCCCAAAGGTATGTCCATTTGAGTATGAATAATTCGATCTCATCATTCTTTATGGCAGAGTAATACTCCATTTTATTTAAAAAAATACATCTTTATCCAGTCTAGAGTTGATGGGCATTTTGGAGTCAGTGAAGAAGCAGGAGACAGAGCAAAAGACATCAAAAAACTGTTTACAGATATAATAGCAGAAAACTTCACAGGAAAAGAAAAAGAATTGGATATACAGATAAACAAGGCATATAGGACTCCAAAAGCCCATGCTACTAAAAAAAATCTATACCCAGGCATATAATTATCAAGGTTCCAGATATCCAACAACAGAATGAAATACTGAAAGCAGCTAGGGAGAAGAAAAAAACCACATACAAAGGGAAGCCCATCAGGATCACAGCAGAATTTTCAACACAAATGCTCAACACAAGGAAAGCCTGGAGGGAAGTGTTTCAAGCACTGCAGGAAAACAGCTTCCAACCTAGACTGATGTATCCTTCATAGCTATCTTTCAAAATCTGTGGAGAAATAAGATACTTTCATGACAAAGAACACCTAAAGAACTTCTCAATTACAAATCCTGCACTCCAAAACATTCTAAAGAATACCTTGGAGAAAAACAATGACAGTCACAAACTCATGAGACCTAGCAGAGTGAATTTAGTGAGCAAGACACGAAACTGAGGGCCAGAGGGTTAGCTCAGTGGTTCCAGTGCCTGCCTCGCAAGTGTAAGGACCTGAGTTCGATCCCCGGTTACCACATATAATGCTGGGCGTGGTGGCTCACGCCTGTAATCCCAGCACTCGGGAGGCAGAGACAGGAGGATTGCTGAATTCGCGGCGGCTTGCCTGGGCACCATAGTGAGCTCAGGGCCAGCCTGAACTACAACGCGAGACCCTGTCTCCAAAAAGCAAAAAAAAAAGACACGAAACTGAGTGGAAAGGGGAAAAGCATAGAAAAAAAGAGCCAAGAATAGGATAACACGATGACAGGTATAAATCAGGCCATATCAGTCTTACAGTTTTTTTAATTGGTCTGAGTCACTTTTCATTTTCCATCAGTAAGATGATTTGGATACAGAAGTGATGAATAACTTCTGCTGTTGGTATAAAACATCAGTGATTCATAATGTGGTTACCAAGTGTTAATGATGTCTTAGGTCCTGTGGAAACCCTCAAAAATCTGCCCTCTTTTGGAAGAATTCAATCTGAGGGAGAAAACAAGTATAAACTGTACCTGCAAAAGTGAAACAGAACGAAACAGTTTTATCATAGAGGTGCCTCCAGAAAGCACCAACAAGGTTAAACATGAGCAAATTCCTTAATTCTAGGGAATTAAGGAGGACTTTGAATAAAAGGTAAGAAGTGAGGTAAGTCTTAAAGTAGAAAACACACTAAGTAGGAGAGGAAAAGAAGTAATACAGAGTGACATTTACAAATCACAAAGTTGTGTGTTGACATGGTAATTTGGAGGAAAAGAACACAGGTCATTTGCTAGCAAGTGCCAAGCAGGGAGGAAGGTTGCATTTTACAAACTTATGTCTCCAGCATCAATCAAATACATTTACCTCCTCTCTGTGTCTTCCTGAATATATAGCTATCAGCAACAGAAATACAAAGAATAAGAATTAATGGGCTGGGCATGGTGGCTCATGCCTATAATCCCAGCACTCGGGAGGCAGAGGCAGGAGGTTTGCTGAGTTTGAGGTTTGCCTGGGCTACATAGTGAGCTCAGGGCCAGCCTGAACTACAAAGCGAGACCCTGTCTCAAAAAAACAAAACAAAATAAAACAAACAAAAAAAGAATTAATGGCAAAAGTCAACAGCTTCGCCAAAAAACTAAACACTCATTATCCTTGCCATTAATCCTTTATAAATTGTACCTGTAACTGAGAGAACTCAGTCAAACTAGTTGACTTTTGAGGTGAGAATCATATCTTTGAGAAATACAGCATAATTTTTTTCCATGTTCCATACAATTAACACTGACTGAAGATACACCATGTACATGGGGCAGGCTGGTTTATATGTAAGCTGAAATGTATTTCCATTAGTATCGTAGAGGAAAAAGCAGAAGACATTATGCAAATGCGCTATCAGTATTTCACAGTGTTATACAGAGCAATACCATAAGCACATTCTTAAACAGCAGACACTTTTAATCGTAAGAAATGTTAACTCACAGTGGGAACAGCATGGAATTGTTTCAAGAGGAAGGTAGCAGTTCTGATAAAATGTCTGTGAAGAGGAGCATTTGTAATGGAGAAAGGGAACACTTGCTAGAGAAATTGCAACCCAAATCATAAATGTGTGTGAGAAGTCCAGCGCTCCAGAAAGCCCACTTTGATTCTGGGACTTGTCTTATCTTCAGGTTAATGCACTAGTGAGAAAAAGCAGTATTTTGCCATTGTTGAATTTTGTAGCATCTGAAAACTAATGGAATAAATGCCCTGCATGGTGACTCATGCCTATAATCCCAGCACTTGGGAAGCAGAGGCAGGAGGATTGCTGAGATCAAGGCTTGCTTGGGCTATATGGACAGCTTGAACTACAAAGTGAGACCCTGTCTCAAAATAAAATAAAATATAAAATAAAATAAAACCTAATGGAATAAAGATCCCCTGAAGGAAAGATCATGTTCAGTGTGTGAGCCAAGCAAAACTTGAGGTTAATTAGCTGCTTGTCTAAAAGGAAAGACAGAAGTAGTTGCTGTAAATTATTTTAGAGCAGTACACAGACTCTTCCCCTCTGTTGGTGCAAATGAGACATAAACTATTTAAAATAAATTATGTAGATTTCTCTTAATAAGAATAAATGAGCACATTTTTGCCCCAGAGCTGGAGTGTATTTCACAAATGGTCACATCAGCACCATTAGCGTCCCAGAAGAGACATCCTCAGGGAGCTTTGCTTCAGGCTTGATTTACTGATGCTCAAACATCCCCTTGGAAGCGGCGATGCAATATACCTACAGGTCAGGTCAACAGAATATGCTGCAAGCTCACCTTTGCTGCTCCTCAGAGGGAGAAATAGTTATGTGGCTCAACTCTGGCTTAGAGTGCAAGGCCTAGAGAAGAACTGCTACTCAAATGCTGCCATTCAACATGAATAGCAGAGCTGAAGCTTGGAGCCAGGTGATCCAAAATCAAGTGGTTGTGACCCTTGCAAACTATGTGACTTTGGCCAAGGCACTCAATGTTTTGGAAGCTCCATTTTGTCTTTGGAATGTAAGGATAATTAACATTCACTCTGCCTGCACGCTTGCTGTGAGGGTGATGTGAAAAAGTGCTTTATAGGATGTTTATAATTTCCTAATTAATATTTGGCTTCCTTTTGTACTTGAAACCTCAGTAGAGCATCCCTGTAACTAAGCTCAAATAAGCCAAGTGTCTTCTTTCTGTTCTTACAACCTGTTAAAATGATCTGCATAAAGGTGCCATTGGGGTTTGTGTTTTTAATTCATGTTTCTTTTTTTGATCCTTAAGCACCGTTTCAAAGAACAGCCACTTAAAGTGATGGTTTCTTACTCTAAGGACTTTCACCATTTCCACAAATTGCAAAGCTCCTCACATCAGACCATCTGCTATTCTTCGCAAAATACACACCCCTGTCATGAAGTAATTGTCTCAAGAACGTGACTTCACAATTATAATTAGTTCTTTTCACAAAGTTTCTTCCTGCCATGGATTGCACTTCTCCGAGGAAATGATAATACGGGGTTGTCTGTGTCAGAGAAACAACTTATTGTTTCTAGGAACATGCAGCTCCGAAGCCAAGAAAAGGTTGGTGGGCATGTTCTTCACCACATACCACTACAGTCTCTGTGGAAACAATCTTACAATCCACCCAGAATATGATGAGAGAGTTTTGAAGTAGAAGCCAAACAAAATTCCAGACTTAATTTCATGGTGCCCCACTTAAAACAAAACAAAACAAAAAAACCCACTTAACACAACCTGGGTATGAATAAATTATTCACATTTTAATAGGGATGAGTGAACTATATGGTATTTAAATTTTAAAAAGAAATTATAGCAGATGACATAGTGCCTTTAATCCCATTCAAAATAGTTCCATTGCTTTACATGCACTTATCCCATTGCTCTCACAGCTTTCTGAAGCAGTTCCGGAAGCCCTCTTTTGTGAGGGTCTTTGCGAGCCCGGGCAAAACTGTGAGGCTGCTGCCCGCTGCCATGCAGCCGAGAAGAGGCTGTGAGAGCCTCAGTACGTCCTCGTCTGCCTGGTTCACAGGATGTGGGATCACTGAACTTCTGGGCCTTCTCAGGAGTCAAAATGGCCATGAAGGGTAAATACTTTGGCTGGATCCAGAATGTGGAACTTTCCATGACAGTGTGATGAAAGATGCCAGAAGGCACTTCCGGGACAGGAATGGTGACTTCCTGCAGGTGTGCTGGACTGAGAAGGAGTAGAATGATGAGGGTCAACGTCAGCGTGTCATTTACTGTTAACACAGAGAGGATTTTTAAAATTTTAAACACACTGCATTTCTCAGTCACACTTCATACACTATATGTATCTATGTACCATTTAAACTCTAAGTCATGATCTGTAACACTTACAAAAAAAAAAAAGGAGATAATGTCCATGAGCATGCAAACATCTTAGTGATGTTTATAATGGTAAAGACTTCCAGTGAGCCAGTATTCTGGGTATGTTAAAAAAAAAAAAAAAAAGAAAGGAAAGAAAAAGAAAACAAATGACTAATTTCAGTTCAACAGGGCCATGGTGTGTCAAGAAGGATACTTAAACTTCTGAATAGGTGAAATAAATGGCGCTAAAGTTATGGAAAACTTCCACTGGAATGAAAATTTGTGAGCTAAGTTGCTTCTATGGAAGTGGATCTGATTAATTAAAGAGAAGCTGGTGAAATAAAATTGACAGAATGATTATTTGAATGTAAGGACTGGGGAGGGAGAAACTAAAGTAATGACCACATCCACTTTTTGAGTTTGGGTAACTAAGAGTTACCAGTAATTCATGTGGAGATTTTCATGGGAGATGGAAATTTTAAAAGCTACGGGTATTGATAATTAGATCACACTGAAAGGAATGGTCCTTTGGAGCATTCAGGTAGAGAAATCCACTATTTGAAAGCTGCAATATACTATTTATTCTTTCTCTTTTACTTTTTACATTTTACTTTACATATGAAGAGCTTAGAGAGATATCTGGGCTGAGTTTACAGCCTTAGGATCTCTTTATGTAAATATTTGAATTAAAACGATGCAAAGGAAGAAAAGTGAGAAGAACACAGAGCGTGGAAAACTCTTCACAGGAAAGCAGATGAAGACCAGTTAATGGAGGCAGAGAATGAATAATTGAGAATGAAGTTGAGGAAGAAGAGATTACTGAACTCAAAGGCAAAAATAAAGTGTAGGAGAGAAGAATTGATGAACTCTAAGGACAAACCTTTGTCTATATGGTGATAATCATTTGTTCCATGTTGTGGTTTTGGCATGGCTACCAGTATGCTAGGGAATGAGTTTATTAGAATTGCAATTTGGAGGTAGTGCAGGAAGGACAAAGAGAGAAAGGAAGGTGATTTTGGAGAGCAGAGGCTGGTGGCTTGAAAAGGTTCTTTTTCTGGAGCAGGAATAAGAAATTTGAGGACTTGTGCTCGCTTCGGCAGCACATATACTAAAATTAGAAATGTGAGGACTGTCAGTCAAAAGAAAGCAAAGACATGGAGAAAAGCTTGGGGACAAAAAAGTGGAGGGGATAGTGGATGAGACAGTCCTGTTGTGGCAAGTTTTGCATCCTGGGAAAAGGGGTTAAAGTTCATTTGCAAAGCAAAGAGAGTCACTGTGATCGGAAAATGGAACGAAGAAGATAGAGTAGGTAAGATCAGGGAAGTTGAATGGAAACCAAAGTGGTCAAAATAGGCTTATTCATTTCCAGATCTACTTACTGGGTAAGGGAATCTTTTTAAAAAATATTTAGCCAGGCTTGGTGGCTCACGCCTGAAATCCCAGCACTCGGGAGGCAGAGGCAGGAGGATTGCTGAATTCAAGGCTTGCCTGAGTTACATAGTGAACTCAGAGCCAGCCTGAACTGCAAAGTGAGACCCTGTCTCAAAAAAAAAAAAAAAAAAAAAGTAAAAAAAATTGACTCTATGTATATACAAAAACTCTTTTGGATGGAAGACATTTGGAAACTCTCGCTGATCACATAAAGATAAAAAATTTCCTTTCTCATCATATTTTAACACCACCTAATACTCTAGTTTCCTGATCCTGCATCTATAATCCTGGGCTTGAATTAAGCAGTTTTCAAAACTACAAATTTTTTTTTCTTTTCTTCCCAAGTTTGGATAGATTTGCTTTCCTTAACAAATAAAATATAGGAAATTTAAAAAATCCAATAGTCTCTGAGCTAGAAGGCCTCTCCAACCCATTAAAATGATATTGGCAGAAGGCCTTCCAGAAATAAATCTTAACATCTTCAAGAGGAATAGAGATGCATTTGTTTTCATATCAAGAAGAACGGTTCCTCTGAGAGGTCTATCGATTCCAGGGAGATTTCAGAAAGAGTAATGGCTGCCTACAGATAGCGGTGGGGTGAAGAAACATGTTGCTGTAACTCCTTAGTAAACATAAGACACCTGATTAGGGAATTAAGGCCACGTAAGGCTGGTGTCCGGATTTCTGCAGAGGAAGCACCTTTTCCAAATATACTTAGGACAGAATTTGTACATTGGCCATTTCTTGTGCTCTGCGACTTGCAAAAGCATCCAGCACAGGAAATGCAGAAAGGAAGTGTATAAAAGCAGGGAGAAGGAAAAACATAATTTTCCTCAAAAATACAACAGCATAGAAAATAGGTACTAGCTAAAGGAAATTAAAAAGTAAACGTGAGGGAATAAATAGTGTATCATAGCTTTCAAAGAGCAAGAACTTGTGCCTCAATAGATGTGAAGTATCCATGTTGAGAAAATTATACTGTTCAGGTTTTGGTATATTTTTATCACTGGCGTTTACAATGAATTAGGTATTAATTTGTTCTCTAAAATCCCTTCCATGACCCATTCCTGGTCCACCTTATAGATAGTCATGTATAACATAAATTCTTTAATTATTTTTATTCTTGAAAGGTGTATTATTGACATTTTATATTCTACACAATATTTAAAGCTTTTACCAGACTTTACTGATTCTAGTGTGCATGTTCATATAATTTGTATTACTTTGTTTTTAATTGATGGATAATACTCTATAGTGGATTTTAACCAGGCCTTACCTATCTATCCTAAACATTGGTAACTAGACTACCTCAGACTTCCATCCTATACCATTTATATTACCCCTAAAAATAAGCCTTGAAAACATTTACACACGTCCTTTTAGAAACTATTGTTGGGGATTCATATAGATCCAGAAAAAAACCCAGAAATAATCAGGTATTTAGATATGGGAATATAGGGAATTTATTAGAGAGTAAAAGGAAGGGGTATTAACCTCTCCCCTCTTTTTCTTTTGTCCATATCCTCAGGGAGCTGTATTTGAGTCTGCCCATATTGAGTGAGGGAAGATCGCCTTTATTGAGTATGTCTATTCTAGTGCCAATGTCATTGGAAACACCTTTCCAGACTCATCCAGAGATACTAGCTGGCTATCCTTAGGTGTCAACCTGACACTTAAAATTAACCATCAGAGGGTATACAATCAAGAACAAAACTGTGGTATTATGCTTTCTCTGCCTCATGATACGGGGCATCTCATTAGAGTGCCCGCCCCCATGCCCAAGCGCATTAACAGTGGTGAAGGTGGACCATATGCTGATATTATCTAGGATCCCAATATGTTATTAAAAATAGCTCTGTATTAAAGACAGTTTAGGTATATAATTCAGTAAAGGGTAGGTATAGTGTTGGGGTACAAGTACAATAGTATAGGAGTGAGATAACTAAGTTTGAGGTTAGGCTTAGGAAGAGTGTTGTGGCGCCTTTACCCACCTATTGGGGCACAGGCTTTCAAGTCAGGTTTAAGGATAGAGTTTGATGCAAGCACTCAAGTACTGGGTACAGGTATTAGGACTAGAGTTTAGGTTAGGGCTCAGTTCAGATTTATGGAAAGTGTTGGTGCACAAGTCCAAAAGTACTGGGTGTAGGGCTAGAGTTAGAATTCAGGTTAGGATTAGAAATAGTGTTTGGGGTATAAGCATTGGCCTCTTAATATGGAGTCTGCAGTGCGCTAAGGTCCTCAGACTGAATGCTCTGATCTGTGTGTACTTCTCTGCACTGTTCCTCAGCCAACTCTGTGCCTGGCCATTACAAGCCAATCTTGTAAATTCTTTTATACTTGTATATCTCATGTTATATCTGTTTCTCTAGAATTCACCAACTGATACAGCTAGGGATAGCATTGGGGTGCAAGTTCCCAAGTATCAGGGTGTGGGGATAGGATCAAAGTTAATGTTAATGTTAGGGATAGTGTTGGAGGACAGGTAACTAATATAGGAGTGTAGGGTACTTGGGTAGGATTATTTAGGGTTAACATTAAAGAAACTTGAAACAAACAGGCAAAATGTTAATAAATGTCACATTTGAAAGGGAAACGTGTGTCTCTTCTGTGTTATAGTCTATAATTTTGTATATGCTTAAACTGTTTCAAAATTTTATAAAGAATAATAATTGAAACCTTATCAAATGAATTGAAACACTGTGTTTTAGAAATTAAAAGTTACTGAAGTGCCACTGGATTGGCTTAACACATCCCACTGTCTTTCTGGATCCAGGTACTTGACTCTTTCAAGCCAGTCTCTGCACTTAGGTATTGCAAATGATACAGCCCAGCATAGGCTGATGATATGGAAGATGGTATTCTGAGTTCTTCAGAAGTCTTCTTTGGGGGGATATATGAAGTTTAGGCTCATTAAAGTGAAACTAAAAACACAATTCAAGGAAATTCTTATGCAAAGATGTGCAAAAAGACCCATAAGGCATTGCAAGAGGCATCCTGAGCTGCACATTAGGAAGAAATTAGTTGTAGAATTGAATGCTATGGAAGTAGATGAGTTACTTATCCAAATGACAAATAATAATAATAATCAAATGTTTGCTAGTTCTGTCAACCTTGCGGATAATGCTAGAGAAACAGCTTTGCCTTCTCTCATCCCATAAACCTCATTCACTCACTGTCAAACACTCAAGTCCTGAAGGGCCTTCCTCCATCAAAGTATTCTTCAAAATTATTATCATCTTGACTTCAAAATCTTGATCCTCAAGATTTTCTGTGCAGTGACTTCCCCAATGCAGTTTCCATGGCTTTCCGTACAGAACATTCTACTGCATGTTTTGAACTTAAGATCTATCATCAGCAACTGACTCAGATTTCTTAAACATTTCCTGTGTATCATTATTTTCTACGCAAGTCTTTGAAGAAGAGATGATCTTCTTAATTCCTGCATGCCTCCAAGTCTAGAAGACAGTCACTGGTCTCTGCTTTCCTGCTCCTGCTTCCAAAGAGTCTCCACACTATTATGTCTAAATCTTCAGCCAAAACTCAGACTTCCCGCCTTGTCCTGCCCTTGCTCACTCCCTCCTTCTGGCTCCCTAAGTATTCCCTTTCACTCGCTGATAGCTATGGTTCCTTGTCTCACATTTTCCATTTTTTTTGTCAGACTAGTTGGAAACACTTTCATTATAGTAAAATTTAACTATGTCTACTTTCTTAGAAAACATTGACGAATGTTTAGAACATTGATGAATGAAAAATACAAAACCATGTTAACTTGGCTCACTATAACTTCTTGATGAGAATTTTCAAATGAGTCCTCAAAACTACCTAGAATTTTTGTTACATTTCCTAACTTTTTTCCTACTTCCCAGTACTGCATTATGCTTTCTACTCTGTCTTCAAATTTCCTACATGACATCTTCATGCCATGTAGGAATCACTCACAATCAGGTTGTTGATCTGGTCTTATACTTCTTTGAAAAGGGACAAACAGTTAAAAAGGGAAATCTTTCATTTTCTCACAACCAGTGTATACTGCTTCTATCTGTCACTACAGTAAAATACACCTGTCCTTTGCAAAGGGCTGCTCATGTGCTTATTCTTTAGATCAGCAATGGCAAAGCTTCTAGAGTTTCCCATAATAACAAACAGCCCACTGCAACATGTGTGCCATCGGTTTGCCACCTGTGCTCTAGACCCACCGCCAACACTTCAGAATATCATGATCATCTTTTAGCTAGATGACCACCAGAGCTCCCCAGCAGCTTTTTCCCTTTTCCTCAAGTTTTCCTTTCTGGTCGACTCTAAAATATTCACAACTAATCCCTCCATAACTTTCAGATGTTCAGAGTCTCATTTATTCAGAAAAGTCTTCACTGATTGCCTTTTAGGGCTTTATCTCGGTGTGCCCTCAAAGTCTCATAAACTCATAGGTGGAGCTTTGGGGAGGCGGCTGGATCATGGATGTGTGACACTAGGATTAAGGGTATAGGGTACTAGATTAGTCCCCATGGCTTTAGCTTACTTCTGGGTGTGGCTGAATGGATTTACTCGAGGCAGATGCCCACCTCTGGGAGAGATTGACACCAACCGACGGGTCTATAGCTTGGGTGGAATGTAAAAGGACAGAAGGAAGGCATGCTCAGTCCTTCCTGCTTACCCTGCCATGGGCTGCTTCTCCTCAGCAATGCCCCTCTGCCATCCTGACTACAGACTGAAATCTGTACAAACTGAGGGAAAATAAATCTTTCTTTCTGCACGTGTGGGTGTTGGATATTCTTTCTCAGCAACAAGAAAGAAATTAAGACTCTACCTCATTATAAAATTGCCCAACTCTAATGTTCTGCCTTTAAATCTCTTTTAAATCTCTTAATGGAAGGTTAATACAGCATTGGAAATCTGGAAAACGAACACAAGGAGAATAGGTCCTCACAGACTGGTGCCTGAGGTCTTGTTACACACAGGTCAAAGTACTTACAAAATATTGGCAAGAAATAAACCATGATTTCCATAAGAACAAATCATTAGCTATTTTTCCACAGTAAAGCTGAGTAATAGGACATTGTACAAGGATAACTACTGCAAAGCCCCAAAGAAATAATCTCCTAAAAGCCAGCAGAAAATCAACTTCTGGCAAAAGAAAGGTTGTATTAGCTTTAAAGAAAAAGTTGCTTTGTTGGATGGAGAAGGAGATTTAACATTCTATGCAGAGGGATACCTGGCAGCAATCTGGGGACAAGCAGGATATGAAATGTTGAGAAAGCTGTAAGCATTTGAGTGGGATTGAATTATGTAAGGATTGAGTGAAAAATAATAAAGAAAAGCCAAGTTAGGGCAGACTGTGATGAGACTTAAAAATAATCTGCGAATTTACCTGTGGGCCAATAAAGCAAGCTTGAATTAGGACTGCTTGAGGACAGCAGTATTACAAAACTTACTCTGCAAACAGTTTGGTGAACACTGAAAACAGAAGAAAAACTATGAGAAAGTGCTCTGTGATAATTTTGGTGAGACATTTTGAGTATTAGAATAAAATAATCAGACATTTTATTATTTCTCAAGGAAATGTCTAAGAAAATAGGTATTTTTTCACTTTTCTTCTTTTTGCTTCAATCCCAGCATCAGAAAGTACATTTTAATTTCTTACATCCCGTCATTAAATTACTATATTAAAACAGGAGCAAAATATGTATTCTCAAAAGATTATAAAGGAAAGACAAATGACACTGCATTTCTTTTACACGTGCTTTGATTCCCTGAACTAACCCATTTTTACAGCATAGTTAAGGATATGGCATTGTTTCAGAATGGTGAAACATGTTATAAAAATTAAAAGTAACATCGGTTTTTGTTTGGTTTATTACTTGCCTGCTTATCATAGCCACATGAATGGTTTTGAAACAAGGCATTCATCAGAGAATCGATCCATTTCTCACTTATCTCCTGCAAAATACTCTGTATTTTCTATAACATGAGCATCCCATCACCCTCACATCTTCACCTCTGTCTCACATCTGTTTTTTTTATTGAATTCTTTATTGGTACAATTTATATACATCTCACAGTCACACATAACACTGGGGAATTTGTACCAATATATAACACAAGTCAATTCTCATTTTTACCCATATTCCCCCATCCCCACCCCCCACCCCTATATACATGCTCTTTTATTTTCTTTCAGAATATTTATTCCTTCCCCTCATTACATCCTCACACCAAATTTCCTTTGGAAATTTCCCATTCTACAAAACTGTCATACTTTCTAGAGCTCATTTGCATTTACAGGTGCTCGTATCAAAGAGAAGATCTGGTTTCTGCCTATCTGTGAAATAAATATATCACATCTGTCTTTTGACCTTTGGATCTATGTGGTCACACACCACACACACACACAAACGCACACACACACATACAGAAGGTGTGATAAAAATATGTAAATATTTATTTTTTTGAATTGCAGTACAAAGTTGTCATCGACTCCCCTCAGAGTGCTGTTGGTGATTTCCACACACTCGTTCCACTGCTGTTCTTTCTTGCCACTTTAAAGCAGCGCTGAAAGTGCTTTTGCCCTGAGTATCACGAGTAACTCTGGCCTAGCTATTTGAGTTTTTTTTTTTTTTCTTTTCTTTTTTTGTGGTGGTTCTGAGGATTGAACTCGGGCCCTTGTGCTTCCAAGGTAGGTGCAGTACCACTTGAGCTAAGTCCCCAGCTCCCTGGCCTAGCTATTTGAATCCGCCCAACCCATTCAAACCGTTTACCTCCTATGACACTTTGTACTTTGGGGATGAACCGGAAGCTGACCCTTTGCACTTTGGGGATGAACCGGAAGCTGCACAGTCCAAGACCCGGTGCAGGTGGTGTCGTCACAAGCCTGACTTGCCCTGGACGGTGCTCCGTAGCAACTGTGACCATATTGTAACCACATCTCTAAAGAGTCAAACAGAAGAGTACTTTCAGAACTGCTTCAGAAACTGTTAAGAATGACGGGAAGGGGCCAGAGATATAGCTCAGTGGTTCCGGCGCCTGCCTCACAAGCGCAAGGTCCTGAGTTCGATCCCCGGTAACCACATATAATGCTGGGCGTGGAGACTCACACCCACCAACAATCAACACCGCATACCACAAGGCCAGATGTGGTGGCTCACGCCTGTCATCCCAGCACTTGGGAGGCAGAGACAGGAGGATTGCTGAGTTTGCAGTGGCTTGCCTGGGCACCATAGTGAGCTCAGGGACAGCCTGAACTACAAAGCGAGACCCTGTCTCAAAAAAAAAAAAAAAAAAAAAAAAAAAAAGAATGACGGGAAGGCTGTGTTCAAAGCAAAGGACAGTACTTTGGAAGGAGATTGGTAGCAGTATGTCTTTTCCTGTACGAATTTTAAATTCAACATTTGCTACAAATTTTGATCACCCATTATAACCTTTCTTAATGCAGTTGACTTATATAATGTAGGGAAGTTTTAAAAACACTGTAATGAGGGGAAGGAATAAATATGATTCTGAAAGAAAATAAGAGAGCATGTATATAGGGGGTGGGGAGGTGTGGGTGGGTAGGGATATGGGTAAAAATGAAAATTAACTGGTGTCATATACTGGTACAAATTCCCCGATGTTATGTGTGATTGTGAGATGTATATAAATGGTACCAATAAAGAATTTTTTTAAAAAACAACTTTAATACTTAGGAGAAAGTATGGGAAATAACCTAGTGGAAAGATAAGAAAATCTGTTTCTGTTATATTACGCAGATAAAGTGAACTTTAAACCTTGGTAGTTCTTAAGTTAGCATTATTCTTTGTAATATGCAAATCATATTACATCCAATTTGGGACTGATAAAAATTCCAGAGCTCAGGATAAATACCTAAGATTATTTTCCTGTTATGTATGAAAAGCGTAAGAGGCTACCCCAAGGAGGATCAGCTTCACAGTCACATAACAAGAAGATGGACACAGCTCTGCTCTTAGAAGTGTTTTATGCTTCGCTCAACATCCCTGTCAGCACTGTCTGAAAGCTTTAGAACGTGGAGTCTCCCATTTGCATTTCTCTCTAGACCAGTAAATTATATGAACAATATCGGGATTATGAGATGAAATTTATGCAAGGAGATACCCAAAACCTTAAATGCCAGATTCAAGGAAAGGTTGTTAATTTACCTGACTTGGTCCCAATGCTCTTTCCAAAACTCCCTCCTCCCTGGGGCTAGACCCTGGATCTCTGTCTTCTGAACTAGGCTTTACAAGTTTTTTAGGCCATGAAGGTTTATCAACTTCTAAACTTCCAGTACTATATTTAATATGATCTATGAGCCAGTGGGAGATTTAACCTGTATTCCTGTCTGTATTGAAACCAATTTCAGCTCTAACTTTTGCCCAGTGTTTTTTACCTAGAAATAAATGACTAGCCTGAAAAACCCACTACAGGACCCACTTATTTGTAGACAAAATGGTCGTCGGTTATTGCAACTGATGTGCTTTCTAAGCCTGAATGCTTTACTATGAAATAATATGACCATTAGGGATGTGCAGAGTCTACATGGGCATGTAAAACAGTGCCCAAGTTGCTAATCAGTATGAATAAAAATTGCAAAGGATATCAGGAGCCCATATCCTGGTATTTCACCTCTCTAATTCTATTGAAGACCATTGGAAGTTTTGTACACAGAGAAGATATGAAGAAAATGAACTCAGTTGGGCTGAAGCACTTTAAAATATCCATTTCAACAAATAACATATCTCAGTTCTCCAGAGGTGTATTTTATTACTACAGTCAGAGAAACCCTCCCCTGGCCAGATGTTTCAGATATGCCCAAGATACAAATAGAAATATTTTTCAAAATGTTTCTGAACTTTTACACTGTCATGGACACGCAATGTATAAACAATGCGCGTGTTAACTAGACATGCTAGTTTTACGAAGTGGACAGCAAATCCAAAAATAGGGCGAGAGGAGTCACAAAATGTACTTCAGTTCTACACTTAGCGCTTTATCAAAAAATCTGAGTTTCTTTTCAATATTCATAACATCAGTTACTTTTAGAAAAAAATCATCCATGAAGTCTTTCATTTGGCTCAAATTTAGCAATAATGTGCCTCTCCTCAGAGGAATGTCATCCTTCATTTAGACAACACCATACACTGTCCTGAGAGATACTTTGTCCCAAGGAAGACTAGGCTGGGGGGCTGCCAGATCTACCCCTGTATCACTGATAATCTGATCCACAGGTGTGGAGTTCACTGCTTAAATATAACACGTAGGGAAAGAGGGGAAAATGCTTGGTGCTAGGAGAGCTATTTTAATTGTGCAATATATGCAAAAGTGTGTTTTAAGGCACTACTCATGTGTGACTATTACTAAAGGGAGGATCTATCTTTTGTTCATAATATGTTGCTTCCATACAAAACAGTGCTTCCACATGGTGTCTGTTACTTTAATAAGTACCCACTGAACAAGAGGTTAAGATTGGCTAGAAAACAAGAGAGTTTAAAAACTTCATTTTTATGCGATATGATGAATTTTGTAATCAACACAAATATTCACTCAGAATTACAGCTTTACATAATCTCTCTTATCAGAGGCAGAATCTTTTTAGTTTCAACAAATTATGGCTGCTCAAAAATATAGATTCAGTATAACTAAAGTGTTCTAGAAAAGTCATATTTCTGTGAAATATTGCTTGGTTATTTTTAAGAAGTTGGCTCAATTATAAAAAATACAAACACTGCTTTGGCATATACTTTGTTTGCTTCTATATTTAGTGATTATTCTTTTAGCCTTGGAGTTCTGAGTAATTTGCCAATTACCTGTATCTGACAAACACACACATTATTCCTCAATGTTTATCTTTTTACTTAATCTTTGGTAGGTGGATAGTTTTCATTTGCATGTTTATAAAAAAGAAATATGAGAATTTTGAGTCACAGAATTGTGTATATGTGTGGAGAGAAATATTTCATCACAGTGATTCCTTTGTTTCTATTTGTTTTCCTAAAAGTTGTCTGATTTTAACTTTAAACTTTATTCTTTATCTTATGTCTACTTTATTTTATTTACAGTAAGGGAATAGAATTTATAATCTGCTTTTAGTTTGACTGCAAAACCAATTATCTTGCATAATTTTCTGAAGAAATTACTCTTGTCTGTGCCAGTACACTGGTTCACTTCTCTGTGTATTAAGAGGCAACAAGACACTTTGTGTTATCTTTTTGTTTCATTGTGTTAGTGGCTCATAGTTTTCATATTATAAACATCATTATAATTTTATAGGTTGATAGTCACATAATCAAGTTCCCAGATGCCCTAAATTGATATTGTGTATCAAAATATTCATTCTAACAGATCTGAGCCATATGACATATGCACATTTGTAAACAATTGAGTTGTCTAGTTATTAGTGAATTTTTCCATACATGGCAGTAATTCAAAACAGTTAACTCACTAAGTATCTCTATATCCTACCTGAAAATTGTTCACGATCTAAAAATGATTCAGAGTATACTACAAGCATGGACTATTCTGAGATAGATTTGAAAAACTTTAGGTTTATTGGTTTTCCCTCTTCTTTTTAGTTCTGTCAAGACTTGCTTTATATATATGGTGGTTATGCACAAAAGTTATTGTGTCTTTATTTAAACTGAACAATTGACCTTTCATCTTCATGAAATATACCATTTTGTTATGATATTTATTTTTAGATGTTTTCTCATGTTAATAAGAGTATACCAGCTGTCTTCTAGTAGACATCTCTGTTTCTAATTTTTACTCAGAAATTTTCTCTATTCTTATATTTGAAGTATGTTACTTGGAAACAGGCACTGTTTTGTTTTTAAACTTTTATGACACTTGATATGCTTTTATTGAAGTATATAAAATATTTAATTAATATAATTACTGAAAAATTCCGTTTATGTTTCTCATCTGTTTTGTTCTTGTTCTTTTATTGTCTCTTTCTAATGTTTTGGATTGATAGACCATCTTTATCATTTCATTTCTTATCCTGTATTAACTTTTAAATTATAGTCTTTTATTTATTCTTTCAGTGGTGACCTTAGAAATTATATTAACGTCTCTTATTTTTATCATATGCTTCAAATTTGAATCTTTTTCACTTCTTAATCATGAGGTTGATACATTGTCATTTTACCAACTTTACTTTTTTTTTTTTTTTTTGAGACAGGGTCTCACTTTGTAGTTCAGGCTGGCTCTGAGCTCACTATGTACCCCAGGCAAGCCTCGAACTCAACAATCCTCCTGCCTCTGCCTCCTGAGTGCTCACGTGACAGGTGTGAGCCACCACGCCCAGCAGTGTGGTATGTGGTACTGATTGCTGGTGGGCGTGAGTCTCCACGCCCAGTGCTGCTGTCTGTGGTTACCGGGATCCATCCAAGGACCTTGCACTTGCTAGTCAGGCGCCAGGACCACTGGGCTAAATCTCTGGCCCAACTTTACATATTTTATAACTGTATTTTATACATTTTCCTTGTATTTTCAAAATCCCACATTTATTACTATTACATTATTGTTTTAAATAAATAATGTTTACATCTACATGTTTACCATTCCTACTAACCTTCAACTACTTCATCAGCTCCATGGTTCAATCTATAATAACATTTCTTCAGTTTTCTTTTAAAATACTTTGTAGTATAGGTCCCCTGGTGATTAAAGTTACATAGATCTATGGGTGTGTTTGTTTATATATATGAGATGATTTTTAGTTTGAAGATTATTTTGCAAATTATGGAGGTTTAGGTTGGCATTTTTTTCTTTCACTTCTTTTAAAATATTTATTTTAAAATTCTGTCTGTTGTAGAAAACAAAGAGGTTCTCCTTAAATTTAATTTTTTCTCTCTCTAGCTTTCAAAGAGTTTAAATGTTTACACAACTTACTTCTAAAGTTATTTGGATTAAAAATGTACCATCTTGCTCAGTTGTTTGGCTTCATTTGCTCCTTTCTTCACATAGTTTTTGCATGTCTCTAAATTTAGTAGTATATTTTCATGATTATTGCATTTTAAGATATTTATAAAAATATCACTTACACACGTTTTTTATATTACAGCATTGTATATAATGGAAGAGTCTTAGAACATTATCCTTTTAAATTCTCCCTTCCCCATACATTTCTCCATTATGCTTTTCAGTTTACATATGCTGTAAATGCACAACACCATACTACAGTTTTGTTTTAGACAATTAGGTTTTAAAGGAAAAACAGTTTGTGAATGTTTAAAATGTTGGATTTAAAATGATGTGGTAATGAGTTCTCTGCAATAGTAAAACCAGTCCCTGATTCCTAGTCCTTAAGTGTAAATGAGGTCAAAAATGTATGATAGGTATTGTGAAATAAGAAGAAAATATTCAAAGGGAAACAGTAACTGAGTGGGGGCAGATAAAATCAAAGAAGAGAAAGAAAAAAGAGATGGTAAAAAGGAAAAAATGGAAACAAAACTTATGTATATAAGGGGTTGAGGGTTGTAGAGAGGTCAGGGAATGAAAAAAATATGAACCAAGATATGTAATGTACAGGTATAAATTCCCCATGAGGAATATGATCATAATATATTCCTAAAACACACCAATAAACTCAATTTATTAAAAAAAGAAAAAAGAAACAACCCTCAAACCCAGTCAAGTTTCAGATAACTGTAGCCAAGGACAACTTCTTAACTGCAAGCTTATAAAAGACTGAGCCATGGTGTAACTAGCTGAAATTGTTTCAAAATGCTAAACATTCATTAATTTTTGAAGCAGCTACATGTAAGATGACACATGCTCAGACCAAGCAATTGCATATTCAGATAAAAATTTTCAAAACTTGTACATATTTGTGCACAAGCAGAAAAGTAAACTTTATTGATAGCAGCATTTTTTGCAAAGTCTGAAATGGAAACAAACCAAATGATCGCTAACAGTAGAACAGTACAAAAAATGATAGTAGAATTCTTCTACAAAAACAAAAATTGGCCGGGCGTGGTGGCTCACGCCTGTAATCCCAGCACTCAGGAGGCAGAGACAGGAGGATTGCTGAGTTCGAGGCTTGCCTGGGCTACATAGTGAGCTCAGGGCCAGCCTGAACAACAAAACGAGACTCTGTCCAAAAAAAAACAAAAAAAAAATTTACCTCACAGGGATGTCATTGAGTAAGGGAAATTAGATAAAGCACCATGACCTGCATGAATTCACTGATACATATTTTATTTTCATGTAGGAATAATCTATAGAGATTGAAGATGGCCTGCTGATCCTCTTTGCAAGGTATTTAACTGGAAAGGAACCTAAAGCCAACACCAAGATATGAACAACATTCCAATTCATGGTCCAGGTGGTGGTCACATGGGTTTTTTGATCTCATGACAATTTAACAAATTATTTATGTATTTTCCTTTAATTATATTTTGCATTAAAATATTTCCTTTGCAAAAATTTCTACCCAAATTATCTTTTCAACCCTCATGTCAATCATTAACAGTGAGTACTTAATAAATATGTATTGAATATATATTGCAAGATAAGAGTATAGATTTTATGATATATCAGGCTACTTTCTACTGAATTTTTATAAATACTTTCAAACTCATTATATTTATTTATAATACATATTATATGTGTATTTAGTTGCACATATACAACTTATTTTGATTTATGTGTATATAACTTGCCTATATGTGTATAAAATTTTAAGTATTAACTAAAGCATTCCCCAATGTTAAGGTTTATCTAACAAGATACTTAGCAATTTTTTCTTTTAGCAAGAATTTTCCTCATCTTTCTTTCTTTCTTTCTTTCTTTCTTTCTTTCTTTCTTTCTTTCTTTCTTTCTTTCTTTCTTTCTTTCTTTCTTCCTTCCTTCCTTCCTTCCTTCCTTCCTTCCTTCCTTCCTTCTTTCTTTCTTTCTTTCTTTCTTTCTTTCTTTCTTTCTTTCTTTCTTTCTTTCTTTCTTTCTTTCTTTCTCTCTTTTGACAAGGTCTCACTTCATAGTTCAGGCTGGCCCTGAACTCACTATGTAGTTCACGCAAGCCTCGAACTCAACAATCTTCCTGCCTCTGCCTCCCAAGTGCTGGAACTGCAGAAGCGAGGCACCACTCCAGGCAAGAATTTTCCTCTTCTGATATTTTGAAAAATATATAGATTATTTTCAAGCTGAATAAACTAAGCCTATGGACAGTTAAAAATCAAAGCTTCAATATACCTTGTTTTGAAGGAATTAACAATTTTGTGGTGACAAATCAATAATTTAAACTTATTAAAGTGGACTTTTTATTGACGAGCATTTATACTGCTGTTTAGCTCATATCTGAAGTTGAAAGTGATTTATGAAGGGTAGGGAATTGTTCAAATTCGTTCCAACTGTATTGGCTTCCACTTCCGTTAAGTGGTATCCAAATAGACCACATGTTACTTAGACCACTAAAATGAGTACTGTTCTGTCCTTATGTCATCTTTCTTATGAGAAAAACATAAAATCTTCACACCATAAAAATCCCTTCAATCCCACCACTCAAGAAGTAGAGGCAGGAGGACTGCTGAGTTCGAGGCTTGCCTGGGCTACATAGTGAGCTCAGGGCCAGCCTGAGCTACAAAGCAAGACCCTGTCTCAAAAATATATATATATACCTTCAACATCAGGTATTAATTTCTCACATTCTCTCTCATTTCATCTCCTTTTGAGAGAAAGTATTTTTTTAAAATTTCAAGCGAATATGGTTATATCTTTACACATACAAAACATGTCTGTGAGTTTATTAAACTTCAGTAATGAAGGCAGATTGCATCTGTGCTTTTTTAATCAATTGCATTTTAATTCTCTCTCCTCTACTGCTAAAGTCAGTTTCCTTGATAGAGCACTCTACTTTGGTATATTCAGTAAGGAGACTCATAGCACTCATACACTGGTATGTTCAGGTTAGCGTTTAACTATGTAGGAAGCAAAACTTCACTTAGTGAAGAATCTTGTGGTTATAATCTGCTATCATCCACAGTGACTGCCACTTCAAGAGCCCTGGGGGACTCCTATTGGGGTCTACTGAGAAAATACGAGACTGATCGCACCCGTCTTGAAGTTGTTCATGGACAGGGCACTAAAGAGGAGAACAAGAAAATTTAATTGAGTCACTTCTACGTGGCCCTGTACTAATCATTCAGCACCTGATTGCATCAGCTTTTTAGGAATCTGCCACTGAGGCAGTGTGCATGGGAGTTAATGACAACAGCTAAACAGGAAGGAGGAGGAGGAGGAGAAGGAGGAGGAGGAGAGGAAGAGGAACAGGAAGAGGAAGAACAGGAACAGGAAGAACAGGAAGAAGAAGGACAGGAAGAGGAAGAAGAAGAGGAAGAATAGGAAGAAGAAGAACAGGAAGAGGAAGAAGAAGAAGAGGAAGAAGAAGGAGGAGAAGGAGACATCACAGACCTAGCTGAGTTAAACAAATAGGCTATGGTTAAATTCAAAGGAGACAGAGAAGAACAGGGGAATCTAAACAGGGAGAATGTGCCGGAGTTTTCCAGAGAGGCAAAAAATCATTCCAAACATAGGAAACAACAAAATGTCCTTGAAACTTCATGACTTGCAGAATCTGTGGAGGTGTCAAAAACATTAGCAGCCTTCCCGACTGCTCCCAGTGTGACAGCAGACAAGTTTGATTGTCATTTTCAGAAACTTTTGCCAAACTTGGTTTGGTTGGATACTTAGTTTGAATACCAAGAGATATTTTGTTCTCAATCAATAACTCACACATTTTTAATCAAGGAAATCCAGGCATAGAAGCTGGCTAGTGGCACAGGAGCCTTTTGCACAAAGTTTTGATTTAATTTGCATTATTGCCTAAGATGCAATTCTCTCTGTGCTAGAATTTGAGCGGCTTTGAGAGTTTTGTGCTCCATGCTCTCATTCATTTTTCATTATTTTGTCCAAAGCAACAATAACTTCCCTGAGGTTTAAAGTTTATATCAGCATTTCTCACCCCTCCGTGCAAGCCTTTTCTATGGCACTTTGATTTCTTCTACTATGATGGCTCATTTCCTCGATTTCACAAATATCTGTCTGGATAATTCCTCAGAATGTACCAAGAAGATGTTGAAACACAGAAAAACATGTTTATCTTTTTGATAATAGGTATTTATTTATTCAAGATTCCTGATACAAAATATCACTGTATAGATATTAAAAATAAAAAACAACATATCTGAGAAGATGAGGACGCGTCAGAAACAAAGGCTTCCACAAAGACACTGAATCGGACCTTTCACATAAAAAATACTAGTTGATGGCATTTGATTCTTCTGCTTAAAACTTGTCATCAGGACACACAGACATTGCCAGAGCAATTAGTAGGTATTTCGACACTCAGTATGTCCTCTCAATTTTGCTGCCTTCATAGTCCTTCACTGTTCTTTTTAATTTAAAGTTTATTTTGTGCACTCTATACATGGAAGAATTTTATGAAGAAGAATATTTTGCTATCAAATAACTAAGTTAATTATCCTTTAAGTTGGCACTCAACATGAAATATTGTTTCTTAATCTCAGAATTATTATGGAGCTAGTGGACCAGATTCCATCTAACCCTTTCCTCCTCTTTTAATATGTAACATCATTGCCAGAACCTGGAAACTGATTTGTTTCTTCTAGTATCAATTCTTTCCCTTGGACATATTACTCTCCATTTTATGGCTGGTTTGAATATTTTTTCATATATACATATATCACACATCACTTTGTGCATTCATTATGATTCTTAGAACTCTAGAAATTTCTTAGTCCTTAAAATTAAGTTCAGTTTCGATACTAAACTTTGTGGCATTAAATAAGCACTACACTATTGCTCTAATTTCCAATTGATACCTTTTAATTCTTTGTCTTACTGTTACAACTAGAATCTCTTATGCAATACCAAATGGAAGTAGCAATAGCAGGCCTATAGCCTAGTATTTTATCAGCAAAGTGATTCTACTGGCTGGTGATTTCTAACATGTACATTTAGAGGTTTGACTTAATTTCTTTACCCTATTGCAGATGGGTCCCACTGACTGCATTTTCATGTATGCTGATTTATCACATAGCATTTTTTTATTTAATAAAGAGCACCAAAAAACTATTTATAAATAAAAATAATGATGATGAGGAATCATTTGTACATATCTAGGATTAAAGAATACTGATTATGTTCATTTCAGATGCCCATTTTTAATTAAGTCTTTAAACTTGGGGGGACTGATTTAAGTTCTTTATATATTCTAGATAGTAGCCCTTTGACAAACAGCTTGTAAAGATTTTTTTATCCTGTTGCTGGTTGTCTTTTAGTGGTGCCAGTGGTTTTGTTTGCTGTGAAGCAGCTTTTTACTAAGGATGAGGTCCCATTTGTTGATTCTTTCTGCTAGTTCTCCTTCTGTAGAGGTTTTGTTTATGAAGTCTCGGCCTAAGCCAATGTATCCAAGAGTTTTACCTAATCTGTTTTGCAGCAGGTTTATTGTCTCTGTTTTAATGTTTAAGTCTCTACCCATTGTGATTTTAATTTAGTACACGGTTGGGTCAAAGAGATAGGTCTAGCTTTAGTTTTTGGCAAGTTAAAGCCCAGTTTTTCCAGCACCATTTTAAATGAGTTCTAGAATGTATGATAGATGTTGTGAAATAGGAAATATTCAAGGGAATATGGTAGGGAAACGTGATGAGGGGAGAGAATAAATATCATTTGAAAAGAAAAAGGAAGCACATGTATATAGGGGTGGGGGTGGGTGGCTTGGGATATGGGTAAAATGTCACATAGTGGTATAAATGTCATATAGTGGTACAAATTCCACAATGATGAGTGTGATTGTGAGCTGTATGTAAAATGTACCAATAAAGAATTCAGCCGGGTGTGGTGGCTCACTCCTGTAATCCCAGCACTCGGGAGGCAGAGGCAGGAGGATTGTCGAGTTCGAGGCTTGCCTGGACTACATAGTGAGCTCAGAGCCAGCCTGAACTACAAAGCAAGACCCTGTCTCAAAAAAAAAAAAAAAAAAAAAATTCAGTTAAAGAATACTGATTATGGTATTTTATATAAACATAATACTATTTGATTAGTTTTCTTTGATTTTTCTGTATCTATTATCATAGAAGATAGTGGATGTCATTTTTATTTTCTGTCTCATTTAATTTATTCTTGGCCTCCAACTCAGACCAGCTAGACATGGTTCTCCATATTGAGCTTGTAAACAGGGAAATTCCTTGATTTGTTTGCTTAACCAAATGGAGCTATTGTTACCGGGGGAGAAATTTTTGATAATGATGATATTTCAATCTCTATTAATTAATTTATTTTTCTATATGAGTTTGATGTCAACGAGTCAATTAGTAATTTAATTTAATTTAATTTAATTTCCAAAATAATAGCTAGAAAATTTTCGTGTTGTACTTTTTTAAAAGTGGGAAACTGTCATTCTATCTGCAGCTATTTTAGATGATCCTTGAAGTTATTTATCTAACAACACCTCATTCTTTCAAAATTACATCAAAGACTAGAAATGTATTCTAACTACAGGTTTAATTGTTTTCCTTAATTTTGATATGCAAATTTTTATTGGTGTGTATACTGCCAAGAATCATCATCCTGGCAATTATATGTTATGTCTTTTAAAAATCTGTATTCAGCATCTTGTTCCGAATGGCCAAAGGCTCCTTCTCATAGTTCTAACCTCAATGTATGTTGGATCTTAGGTAAAGAAGGATAGAGAACAAAACCTAGTTCCAGTCTACATTATAAAATATATCTTGTAAACAAGGAAAATAGACACTAATTTAATGAGCTACACTAAATTTACACTGCTTTGTAACACCTAAATAAGTTCCTTTTATTTTATTTTATTTTATTTTATTTTTGAGGCTTTGTAGTTCAGGCTGGCCCTGAGCTCACTATGTAGCCCAGGCAAGCCTTGAACTCAGCAATCCTCCTGCCTCTGCCTCCTGAGTGCTGGGATGACAGGCGTGAGCCATCACACCTGGCACTGTGGTATGTGGTACCAGGGATCAAACTAGGGACCTCACGCTTGCAAGGCAGGTGGCAAAACCACTGAGCTAAATCCTCGGCCCAAGTAATTACTTATTAATCATCCATCCTTTTTACTTACACTAAGAACTTACACTTGAATTGGAGAAGCCATCTTCTCAGAAAGTATATTTCCTAGCTCACTTTATAGGTGAATCACAGTTCTAGCCAATCAGTGACAAGCAGAGGTTGCTGAGTAAGAGCCTTCCTCAAAGGGTTAAACTGATTTCCCTGATTGGAAGTTGCCCCACCCATAGGCCTCTCCTGAGATCATTGATCTGTCATAGCCTGCAGATGGCCAACCATATTCTGTATCTGGATACATTCTCCCTCTGGTTATAGCTGATTGGATAGTGCTTGCCACTTAACTCAGTTAACACCAATGTACAGTTTTGCCTGTGGGTTGAGAGACCTCTTAGTGGCACAAGTCAAAGAATGGCAAGGTACAATGATCTAGATATTTTTTGCTTTTTGTTTTTGAGACAGGGTCTCACTTTGTAGTTCAGCCTGGCTCTGAGCTCACTATGTAGCCCAGGCAAGCCTGGAATACAGCATTCCTTCTGGCTCTGCCTCCCAAGTGCTGGGATGACAGGCATGAGCCACCACGCCTGGTTGATCTAGTATTTTTTTCCTAATTCCCTACTAAAGAAAATGTGAATTTAAACATGTGAACAAAAAAGCTTATTGGTAACAAGGAGAAGCAAGAAAAAAGATGCTATGGAGAGACGGAGACAGAGCTGGAGGCTTATGAGACATTAAGGGTGGAACTATAATCAAAGAAGTCTCAGTGATAAGTAGGACACTAAGATCTGAGATCCAGATGATACCCTGAATTATTATTCAGCAGATATGTAACACATCCTTTCTTTTCCTTGTAAGTATACTTCTTTGTGCTGAGGACTTATAAAAGCAGTCATTGACTGCTGGGCATGGTGGCTCACTCCTGTAATCCCAGCACTCGGGAGGCAGAGGCAGGAGAATTGCTGAGTTCGAGGCTTGCCTGGGCTACATAGTGAGCTCAGGGCCAGCCTGAACTACAAAGCGAGACCCTGTCTCAAAAAAAAAAAAAAAAAAAGCAGTGATTGACTGTCTTTGGCCTATGAAATGTGAGTAGACATGATATGTGAGGCTTCACTTGTCTTTATGGAATCTACTGAAAAAAACATGGTTAAGGAGACTTGAACCTAAGAAACCCATTGTGCATAAATCATAGCTTATTTATACTACACTTTGGGAACCACAAGGAAGCTAAAAGAAATATCTGAGGTTGTAAGCCACTGAGATCCTGAATTTGTTACGGAATATAAAATGCTTAATTAGTATAAACTATATGTATTTGCTTTCTAAATACTGTTCATGTTCAAAAGACCTAGTAATATGGACATGTTTGGTTTTTGAGAGGTCTTACTCTTCACTGTCATAGAGTCTCATAATATGCATCCTATAATCATATTGACCAAGGCAATTCTATTACTGAAAACCAAACAACTTTGTACAAAATCTAAGAAATCTCAAAGACAACAGAAAATTAACTTAATTATCTATTTTTTAGAGCTTGCAGAACATTAAAGAGTTATGTGCAGGCAGAAAAGAAAAAATTCCAGACAGACCCACTATCAATTGAGCATCAAGTAATTGTTTCTTGCCTTTATAGACTTATGTTAATACTTTCCAATGAAAAAAGAAAAGTAAATAGAAGATTGGTTAAAATTAGGATTGAAATTGATTACCAAATATTACAGCTTTAAACTTCCTAAAACTTTTATGTTATTACAAATTCAGTAGTAGATTCAATGTTCCAGCTAGGAATATTTTAAAACTCATTAATACTTTTACATAAATTAATCTGATAACTATGCTATTTATTATTTTTCATTGCTAGATGTCCTTTGCATGCTTTTGAACTGTATTTTCTAGTTATTTTATTTGGAATTATCAAATAGAGTCATTACTTTTGTTAAATCTTTAAGATGTCTTTGTATGTTACTTAAAATTTTGTTTCATTGCTTTTATACACATCTGCTATTCATATGGCTGGTTTTATAGCTAAGTTTAATGTTGTTTTTCAAACAATGTTGCTTTCTTTCATTGAAAACCTGAGATTTATTTTAGGATTTTTGTTCTCTCCATTCCTAGAACTCTTTGTTCAAAGCCTTTAATAGGTGTCTTCTCAAGAACTCTGCACATAAGGGAGGAGAGTCCTTGAAGATATTTTCCCCACATCTGTGTCAAGTTCGAGTACCTTTCCACTCCAGCCTTTCCCTCATATCCTGCCTAACCCCAGAACTCACAGATCTTGTGGGGTTATGTGTGTGTCTTTGAGGACTCTGATCTACATGTGTTGATCCATGGTAGATAATGGAACAGGAATGGTCTCTTTAGCTTTTAGACTCCAACTTAAACTGCAGTAAGGGAGGAAAGGCTCGTTTGTCTCTTTTATTTTGAAACAATGTTTTACATGTGTACTTCATGGTCTGGAAACTCAAGCCTCTCTGCTTAGTTGTACTCCTTAAATTATCTCTTAGGTAATATTTCTGAGGCTATTTTAGGAATTATTTTCTATGCTCTATTAAAAAGTTACAGGTGAGGGCTGGAAGATTAGCTCAGTGGTTCCGGTGCCTGCCTCGCAAACTCAGGGTCCTGAGTTAGATCCCCAGAAACCACACACAGTGCTGGGTGTGGAGACTCACGCCCACCAAGCAATCAATACCACATACCACAGTGCCGGGCCTGGTGGCTCACGCCTGTAATCCTAGCACTCGGGAGGCAGAGACAGGAGGATTGCTGAGTTTGAAGCTTGTCTGGGCTACATAGTGAGTTCAGAGCCAGCCCGAACTACAAAGCGAGACCCTGTTTCAAAAACAAAACAAAACAAAACAAAAGTTACAGGTGAGGAAAAGCCCTAGTTTCATATATGGAATGCAAAATTTAAACTCGAAATTTGGCTTGCCCAAATTTGAAATTTGCATTATTAGATTCCCAAGGTCTTTCACAACATAGCACAGAATTTTAACTATGACATAATTACTTTCTCAGTCATTGGGTATCTAATTTTTTCCTTAAAATCTTGAAAATCTATATGATAGTAAATATTTAGAAAAGAGGTTCATAATGTCATCCCTGGACTATAAACATGCATGATTTATGCCAGGACCAGGCTGCAGGTTAATATTTCAGAATTAATGAGTGAATGGGAGAGCAGTAGAAGGTGAATATGCAGGCATAGTGCCATATTTATCAGGAGATTCCATGTGTCAGGATAGTCAGCATGCTCCTTTGAATTGTTCATTTGTTTATGGGACTTACCCTGTAGAATTAACTCCTTGAAAGCACAAACTATGTTTCCTTTGTTCCTGCCTTTTCAGTGTGCTTTAAAATGGTACTCAGTGCATTGAATGAAAAAAATCATTCATTAATAACTTCATCAAAATGATGTCATTTAAAAATAAAAGATTTCCAGTAAAATATCTGTGATGTTGACATGAAAAACACAGTAGACCCTTCTTATGAAATTTGAAATGAGATTGCATATGTTCTGTTTAAAATGAGTCATTGAAAAAAAGATATTGATATTTGGAAATAATCCCTTGTATTTGTTATCTGAATTTCGTTTAACTTGCAATTGCTTTGCAAAATGATTTTATAAAGATATAAACCTTGTCAAATTGCCTGTGATATAAAATTGATAAACTATAAATTTCATCAACACATTGACCTCTTGCCTATACTACTAAATGAGTTTTCCTTCAGTAGTTACTTATATTTGATAGCCAATATGGTTGGAAATAAGCAGTAGGTACATTTAATATGTTTTTAATTGGGAAATAGAGATACTAGAACTCCATATTAGTTCACAGAAGGCATAACTATTACTAACACAATTCTAGCCTTATATAATATGATTGCCTTTGATACAACTGTACAGCAATTGGGCACCATTTTCATCTTCCTTTTATGTATTCTGGCAAGTAAATTTCAAAAACTAAAATAGCAATAAAGTTATGCTATCACTACCTACATTACACTGTAGAATATCAAGAGCTCACATAGGATAGTAAGAAAGGAAAATAAAAATTATCCTGTGGATATTATCTTTAATAATGTAAGATTCAGAAAACTCCATAAAAACCAGAATAAAAAATAAGTGCAACTGAAGCATAAACAGCAGCAGGACTTGCAAAAATCAGAAGGTGTTTGGTGAGAGCAGCTGAAAAAAGAGGAAAACACTCAAACTTGATTTCCAGATGGTTTGGCTCGGAACAAGAGTGCAAGCTAAAAATGAATGGTGGCCCCCACGGGGCGGACTGAAAGCAGTGCACCTGTTTGTGTACTTCTTATTGAAGGAAAAGACAGCTTAAAATGAGAATATGTAGTATCGTAGGCCATGGCCAATAGTTTGGTTATCTGGTTGGAGACCTGGCAGGAAAAAGACTAGATTCATGATAAGCAAGTCAGGCATAAAAGTATCTGGATGTCTTCCAAGGACTGAGCACAAAGAGTGTGATTTTCAGACCACCTGTTAACATTTACCATGAAACTGAATAGGTAGACAAGATGACCTGGCCAGTTAATATTTTCCAGCATTTACCATTAATCAACTGGAACTGGCATGAAGACCACGTGGATGGCGTATGTACAGTGACAGTACTAGCACTTTTAAATGGATGCACCATGGATGCAAGGCATACCTAGTAGTTTCTGCCTTTGGTAATTCACCTCGTTAGCAGCACAGACCAAGGAAAGCTCTTGCTCTGGCACAACTGATCAAGATCTGTCGGTCAGTTGGAGGTAATTTCCACAACAATTGGTCGTCTTGCAGTTGGTGGTCTTTGTAGGAATCTGACAAGCTGGGGCATCATAGGACATCTCCATGACGAAGACAAACACTTATGTCTGTTCTCTGAGGAAAAGTGTAACATCTCGTATCTTTCTTGGAATTTTGGTATTATCTTACTTGGGCCTGTTAGTTACACTCCAATAAAAGGAATCATCCAAGAGGCTGCCAGTTAGGACTAGGGTTTGAAGGAGAGAAACGTCTACACTTGATCTGGGTACAACACAGAATCAGGATTTTAGAGAGAAGCCATGCCCTCTCCTACAGACAACGGTTCTCTTTTCAGTACGTAGCTTTAGTTGTTTTTGTGTTTCTACTGATTTTTACTTTCGGGCTTATCAAACCACATTTCAACATGAGTTAACATGTTGCTATGTGACTGGGGTTGTTCAGGACACATTGGGTATTTTTTTTTTTTTTTTTTTTGCCTTCTGAGTCACACAGTGGGACACTCAAAGCAGCTTTTCATCATCCGATGTAAGCAGTGTGTGTAGACGGCCCCTTCAGTGAAGTCACTGCAAGAAATGACAGAGGTGCCGATGCCCCATAGTCATACATAATCCTCCTCCTTCACCTACAGCGTGGTCTCAAGGTGAACATCCCATGAGTAATGACTGCAGAAAATTAAATACGGCCTGGCAGAAGCTCCAGTACCTTCTTCTCATCAGGGTGTCCCTGAAGGCCACTGATGATGGGAAAATTTCTTAGGAGGTGTAGCTCTTTAATAAATATTTCAATGTTTATAGTACTTCTATACTTACAGAATAATGTGGGATAGTTTTGAATTCTCATATACCCCTCTGTCCCAACTCCTCACCACTGTCTTAACAATCCACCTTGTCCTTAATGTCTTCTCTATAGGATGCATTTGTTAAGACTAGCACTGATAGATTACTGTTGGGGAAAATCCACAGTGTGTATTAAGGTTCACGCTCTGTGCTATATACTTCCTTGGCTTTGACATATGCATACTCTTTTGTATCTATTATCACATTATTTTACAGACCTGTTTCACTGTCCTAAAAGATTCCTGAGTTGTACCTGTTCTGCCCTTCATCTCAAACCCTTGATGAACACTGGTGTATTACTGACTGTATAGTTTCATTATTTCCAGATATTATGTGAATGTAGCTTTTTAGACTGGCTTATCTGCTAAGTATTATGTGTCAAGAGTTGAGCTGGAAAGCACTGAGGTGCCAGCTGCTGGGGTGACCCATTAAGACAACAAGCCAAAATTACAGTAATTGACAAACCTTTAATCTCTTAGTGCAATATCTGTGCAGGAGCTGAAACTGGAAAAAAGTACCAGTTGTCTCTGTGTTCTATTTTTCTTCACGAACGGTGCTGGCCGAAGGTGAGATGTTAGAGCCAGATGGGAGAACCCTCTCCTCGCCAAGGCGGCTGTGAACAAATGGCTCCCGCTGTTTTATGGACCTGGTGGGGATGACGGGGAAGAGTGGAAAAGTACTGAATCCTGAGTCAGAATGGAGACAGAACCTCAAGGTCCCGCGGAGGGCTGATCACAGACTGAGAGCGCAGATGAGCGTGTGGCCGGCCAGCCCGGGAGGGCGGAGCGCTTGACCTCTTCCAGGACGGCCCTTCCCATCTGCGTGGCCCATCCGGTCTGCCGAGAGGGCTCTCTCCCAGGCGGAGACCTGCGAACAAGTCTTTGTAACTGCTTATGGGCTCAAGACTGTAAAGTAACACGTGGCATTTTGGCCCGGAGCTGGATTCCACACTATGAGTTCTAATTTCTTCCCATTTTTTCTTGGACTAGTATGTCATTTCTTTTCATCACTGAGTATTACTCCATCATGTGGACACACCAGTTTGTTTATGGCCTTTTCAAGAACATCTTGGTTTCTTCCAACTTTTAGCAATTATGGATTCAGCTACTTTAGACGTGTCTGTGCAGGTTGTTGTATAGATGTAAGTTTTCAACATATTTGGCAAAATACCTACAAAGATAATTTTTGGGTTGGATGCTTAGATTTTAAGAAATTCCCAAGCTTTCTTGTCTAAAGAAGTACATTTTACATTCCCACAAACAATGAAGGCAAGTTCTCATTGCTCCATTTCATTTTTATTTTTTTAATTTTTGGAGATGAGGTCTTGCTGTGTAGTTTAACCTGGCCTTGGACTCACTATGTAGCCCAGGCTGGCCTCAATCTCACAATAACCCTCCTGCCTCAGCCTTACAAGTTCTTGTGTTCTTGACAGCATTTGGTGTTGTCAGTGTTCTGAATGTTAGGCATTTTAAAGATGTAGAGTGGTCATTGTTACTGATTTGCGCTTAACCTAAGGCCAGGTTATACTGAGCACATGTTTATATGTTTACTTCCCACATGAATCTCTTTTCTTGGTAAGGCACCTGCTCAAATGTTTTGTCTGTGTTTTCCTATTGTCATTCTGTATGTGCTTTTACAGTATTTCTATGTTTCCTGGCAGAGTTCAAAAGCATGTCCTTTGCAGAACATAATGTAATTATAAACTGAACTATCAATTTAAAATAAACATGATTAAAGTCCGGAAATCAATCTTTGGGTGTGAAAACCGGATACTCTAATGCCAAAAGACCCATAACTGATATCATAACACAGAAAGAGCAAAGTCAAAAGACTGACTTAAAGACTTAGTTTTGAAGTTACATTAATCAAAATACAGTTCACTGATAAATGAAAAAAAAAAGATCAATAGGAAAGAAAAGCCTGGAAATAGGCCACGTCATAGTCGAGTAATCTTTGACTAAGAAACAGAAGTAATTCAAGGGAGAAAGAGTGGTCTTTGCAAAAAGTGGCACTGAAACAAGTAAATATATTGACATTTTTTAATTGAATTCTTTATTGGTACAATTTATATACATCTCACAATCACACATAACATTGGGGAATCTGTACCAGTATAGGACACAAGTTAATTCCGCATTTTTAAAGTAGCATCTTGACTTGGACCTTAAATCCTTCACAAAAATTAACTCAAAATGGCTCATTGTGCTAAATAGTCAAATAATTTGAAGATATTTGTTCCCTTGTGAATTTTCTTTGGAAAGCAACTTAAACAGAAGATGATAAGGTGAATAGAATCATCCCGTCAACATCTGTTCCTCTCCTCGCCCATCTGCTTTGCCCTTGTCCAAAAACTCACGATAAAATGGCCATGTTGACAAAGCCAGAGGGTTCACGTGGGCTCAGCCACATAGATCTCTCCTCATCAGTCCCCGTGTCAGTTTGGTTACATAGAACCAGTTCTGTGGAGAAACTTTGATCAAGCTTTTGACCTCACTAGAGTGGATGTTTCCTCTGTGTCATGCATTACCTTTCCTACCCAATACAATATTTCCCAAAGATAAGTAAAGGAAACATATTTTTTATATTAAGAAGAGAGCTGTATATTTTGGATGCAAGAAATATAGTTACATTAAGCTTGGGAAGGACATGGTTTTTATGTTGTCTGCCCCTACTATTTATTTGTAGACTTAGGGTAAGACTTGTTCATAGACTTTATTTACTGTTGTATTTTTCCTTGTACCATTGATCCTAAGAGTAAACATTCAACTGATACCATCTAAAGTGAACAGGGACCTCATGGCAATGTGGTTTGTTTGTCTTATGTTTAGCAGTTCTAAAGGAATGAGATGGCCACTTGAAGACACTTGAAGTAGCCATACTTTAAAGGCATGGAGTAATGTCGAGATGCAATATGTCATTTAAGTGAGAGATCCATATATATCCTATTTTCCCATATTCTTTTATGTAGATCTGAAAATCAAAGGGAGATGACTACTCAGTGTGACTCTGTGAGACGTAGCAAAATCTGGCTCTTTGGTCATCTTTATACTGTTTTAGAAATCCTAGTTTTCAAAGAAAGAAATCTTTGCCAGAGGATATAGCAATCCTTCTACCAGGACGTAGGGCAGTGGTTTCCATAAAGTAGAAGGAGACGGTGCCTCCTGGATAGTTAGTGCTCCTTGCCCCAAAGAAGATAGGTGGAAAAAGGGATTTATGTGTCCTCAGGAATGAGCAATCCTGGCTGATGAGGGGAACGTGGGTTGCTATTATCCAATGAATATAAGGATACAAATATCTGCAATGTCACAGGTCCTGAGTTGTGAGTAAAATCAAATGAAAACTCCAACTACCCAATACAGAAGGAAGTAATAACAGCATAACCTTCATTGAGATGCAGATTTTGTCACTAACACAGATACATGAATAGGCAAGGAATTTGTTAAACAAAAAAGAGTAGATAATAGGTAGAAGAAATAGATGTTTACAAGTATCAGCTTGTGCCTATCTGATAGATTATGGGAGCTGTGAGCATCTATTTCCTTTATTTCCTTTTTGAAATTCATGGTCTTGTGCATATATCAACTAATTTCCTCTACTCTTCTCTCCTCTATAATTTATTATAAAATGTATTAATAATAATTAATTTTATATCTCAGTATTTAGCTTATAATACAGCACATCAGATGCAGAAATGATTCAGCTAAAAGAAAAGTTGCTATCTCCAAAAGATAAGTACAGGAACTGCATATCTTCTATTTAAGAAGAGAGCTGTGTATTTTGGGTGCAAGAAATATAATTACATTACGTTTGGGAAGGACATGGTTTTTGTGTTGTCTTTATTTGCAAATTAAATTAACTATATTTAAAAGGAATGTCAAATGGATGCCAAAAAGAGAAGGACTGATCTGTGGGAACTGTACTGGGTCATCTCCTTGTATTTCCCAGAATTTCTTTTTGACCTTGTGCTAGCTTGATACGATCTACCAGAGGCTACGGGCTTGAGTTTCTGGAGACAAAAAAGCCACAGAGAAGCTTTTGTTACGGACTCAGGGTAATGGACTCAGCGCCTGTTGAATCTCTCGCGTACCCCAGTGGATAGACAGCTGCAGACTCAGTCCCTGGGGAGGCAGCCGATGGCTCATGGCTCCCCCAGCTTGTGTCCTGCTCAAGCCCCCAGAACCTGGGGCAGGAGCATCGTCCACGGGAGTTTTGAGAATATGTGAGAAGACACACGTTCCAGTTTGCCTTCTCTAGCTTTGAACCTACCCTGGCACTCTTCTACTTAAAGGTCCATCTTTCCTTTCAGATTTCTTTCCCTTCAGGCCCCGCAGATACAGAAGCCCTAGCTTTGCACAGACAAATTAATCCTTCTCTGAAATTGTGTGAGATAAAATTCCAACATACAATAACTAGAAGAGTTGGTGTCACTCGTGCCAATGGTCTCCTTTATCTGATCATGTGCTCGTCTTACACATTTGTCTTTGGAAAGACACAGTCGCCTTCTGTGTCTCTCCCTGTGTCTGTCACTGGCTCTGTTGGCATCTCTGTCTCTCCACTGATATGCTCTCTATAAAATGGTGCCTGACTTGTGTTTCAATTCCAGTTCCTTGTGGGATGAGTGGATCAGGAAAACCACCAAAATCCTCTTGTAGAATTTACCTATGTTTATGCAATTTCCCATCATTTTCTTCCTTATATAAAGTTCTTTAAATACTTTAGACTCTTATTTCACATGGCTTCACATGTTGAAATCTGTTCTTCCAGATCTGTTCCTTCCTTCCTGGTATCCTATAATAGCAAAACATTCTTAATTTGGATACAGTTTCGCATTGTAGTTTTTCCTTTTATAATCTTTAAGGTATTTTTAATCCCCACCTCAGCATCACGAGGACAAGCTCCTGTGTTTTGTGTCGCCTTTAGCATCTTCCCTCTAACTTTGACTTTGACATAACTCCTCCTTTCCCCCGCTGGTTTGCGTTTCCTCCCAGCTCTGAGCTTTCTGTTGTGCGACTGGACTCCCCGTCGGTGTCTCCTCCAGAGCCACGCTGGGCTTCTCACACCGCTTTGAGATAGACGGTCACTCAGATCTCACAGGTTAAGGGATGTTTTTCAGAAAGACTATAGATTTTACAGAATTTACAGTTTGAAGACTCGCTCTGTTTGGTCTGCTATTAAAAGTATGATTAATCTTCATTTCATGTATCGTTTCTTTACAAATATCCACAGTAATGCAACACATTAGTAGAATTTGCTATGACATTACCGTACATACATACAGTGGGTAGTGAACCTGTCTACACATTCTTCCCCTCTGATCACACTCGGCAGCCTCTCCTCTTCCCCCAGAACCCTTCTCAGCCTTTCCCTCTCTCTCTCTTTCTCTCTCTCCCTCTCCTTCTCTCTCCTTCTCCTTCTCTCTCTCTGTCTCTGTCTCTGTCTCTGTCTCTGTCTCTCTCTCTCTCTCTCTCTCTCTGTCTCCTTTCACATAGGAGTGAGGCAATACTTGTCTTTCCTTGTCTGGCTTATGTTACTTGGTATGATTTCCTTTAGTTGCATTAATTTTGCCACAAACGGCAGCATTTCATGCTTTCCTGTGACTGAATAGCATTGTGTCATACTCTACGGGTAACTGGGCTGATTCCGCTGAGCCACTGTGAATAGGGCCACAGGAAAGGTGACCACACAAGTCTCTCCTCTGGATGCTTGTTGCAATTCCTTCGAAGGTACTGTACCCACAAATGATGCAAGCAGATCCAGTAGTTCTGTTTTCCAGATTATTGAGGGAACTCTATACTGTGGTCTACAGTGGCTGCATTAATTTACATTTCCACAAACAATGTGTGAGCATTCCTTTTTCCTCTATATCTCCATAATTTATGATGATGATGATGATTGTGATAGTCATTTTAAATGGGATGAGATGGTATCTTACTGAAGTTTGGATCTGTATTTCTCTCATGGCTAATGATGTTGAGCCTACTGCATATTTTTATTGGTCATGTGTATTTGGTCTTTTGAGAAGTGCCTATTCAGATCATTTGCCTGATTTTAGCCAAGATATGTAAACTTCAGTGTCTGTAGATGGGTTAAAGAATAGAGAAAACAGTACGTGTACATACATACAGACAGTGGGACATTATCTAGGCTTAAAAAGAGAAAGAAATCCTGCCACTATGATAACATAAGTGAAACTGTTAGAAATTATGCTAAATAAATTGTTATACAAACAATATATAATCTCCAATTGTAAAAACATTAAACTTACAGAAATGAAGAGTAGAAGATAGTTGTCAGAGTCTGTGAACTGGGACAAATAGGGAGATGGTGGTTGAGGGCACAAACTTGCAGTTATTAAAGGACTAAGTTTTAAGAATCTAATGCAAAATATGGTACTTGTATGACGAACTGGAAATGTACTGAGATATATTGCTTAATTTTTTTCTATTTTTAGCACATGTAGACAGTACGCAATGATTGCATTCAGTGTGGGGAGTTGGTGTACTTAACTCATCTTAATCCTTCTACTTATTTTACCTTAACTGTTATCACCACACACACGAAAAATGACGCCTACACAAGGCAATGCATGAATCTGATTGCAATGAACACTTCACAGTATTTAGTTGTCTGAGATATCAAATCACACCTCTCTGCCTTCTGTGACCAAGGCTGGTTCTGGTGCTGTGACCACATCTTCCAACTGGGGTTCCCATCGTTGTACGTGCCTTGCCATCTTTGTCTATAAGCCAAATATCATGTGCTGAGTAAAAAGAACTGAAGTGTGTTGGCCTTTTCTGCTTTTACTGTGACTTTTTAATTTAACTGACTCACAGTTAAATTGTCTCTACTGTTTGCTGGAACTACAGATTATCAAAAGTTAAAATACCCTCTGCTGTTCTTTTTCTTTCTTTCTTTCTTTTTGAGACAGGGTCTCACTTTGTAGTCCAGCCTGGCTCTGAGCTCACTATGTAGCCCAGGCAAGCCTCGAACTCAGCAATCCTCCTGCCTCTGCCTCCCGAGTGCTGGGATGACAGGCGTGAGCCACCATGTCCAGCACCCTCTGCTGTTCTTTTTGTTTCCTTATTATTTTGCACTTCTTTGGAGATACCTCAATATACTAAGAGACTAGTTTATTTGCTTTTCTTTTAATTTTATTACCTTTTTAATGCAGGAGTCCCGTTGAAGTTGGTATGAGGGACATGGGGACAGGAGGTGTTTTTCGGTCTCATTAGAGCTCCCTCTCTTAGTGAGCCTGTGTCCTTCAACGATTTTCTTGAGTATTTTTCAGGAATTCTTCAGGTTGTTTGTTGTTGTTGTTCATTTTCATTTTCATTGCAGAGGACACCAGAAGTCTGGAGCTGTCTGGTTTAGGCGTTTCCTTTCTCCAGGTCAGTCAGGTAGGCTCCGTTAAGGTGCTACAGGTTAGCCTCCGGCAGGCTTCTCTCAAGGAAACCCTGTTAGGCACAGACAACTTCTAGAGTCATCCAAAATGGCTCCACAGTCCCTCCTCAGAGCAAAAGCACAAAGACATTTTATTCTATCTTCATTATAATCACCTAATTATGTCTGTATTAGTCAGACCCTGTATTAGTCACTGCCGAGAGACAGAACTGATGTCTACACGTTAAACGAAGAGCGATTTTAGTATATGTGCTGCCGAAGCGAGTACACGAAGAGGGGTTTGATTTTAGTGGATGATCCGGGAGACTCAGTCCATGGTTGGCAAGCTTCCAGGCAGAACCACCAGGGAGGAAGTGTGTGTGAGACGGGGGACACTTAGTTCGTGGGAGCAGGACGCAGCGCCGTGAGAAAGAGAAGAGGGATCAGACACGGACTCCCAGTCATGCCTGCGTGAACCTCCATGACACAGACAGAAGCACGCCCCCCCCCCCGTGCCCACGGAGGGTCCAAACACCAAAGGAGCTGGCACTCTACTGCACCCACCACGGCATCCTGGAGGCACGCCTGGAGAAAGGGTCTCCCCTGGTAATTGTGAGTCTTGAATTTGTTCTCACTCAGGCTCCAGGTCACGTTCTCCTCCCCTTTCCTCACTTTGTTTGGCTCCACTAAGTCAAGAGTTCTGTACGCACCTCTCTGTCCCCTTAGCTATTGGGTAGTACTTTACTTTGTAACTTCAGTTCTCTGATGACAACAATTGGTGATCGCCAACGTGTTCAGCTGAGTGTGTATGTGTGTGTGTGTTTGTGTGTGTGTGAGGTAGTGTGTTTTCCAGGGTCTTTTGTGCTATGTTCAATTTTATTATTTTACTATCTTGTCAAAAAGTTTACTATATTCTCTAGTGCAGATATCTACTGTGATATTTAAGGTCAGCAAACTTTCAAAACTGTTTTCTTCCTTACCTCATTCATCTATGCGAATAATGCTGCTGCTTATCAACAATCAGGTCAGTGAGAGTGGAGGGAAAAAAGAGGAAAAGTGATATTATGAAATGCAAAATGCAGATCAAACTCAATTAAACTCAAAGAGAATTGCCAACTTTCCTGTTATTTTCTTGAAGTTTACAAAAATTAATGTAGATGATGTTACTTAACAAAATGTCAAAAGTATCAGTTTTTTAAAGGATTTAAAATGTGACTCATACCAATACAGCATAATAAGTCACAAATTGTTTAATTCATGAATAAAGAATTGATGTCAAGTTTAAGAGCAACTGAAGAATACAGATTCATATTGTCAGCTATACAGGCAAACTGGAATTATATTGCTACATTATACTGTTGTTGAACATAAAAAACATCCTTTTCTTTTTTTTTTTTTTTTTTTTTTGAGACAGGGTCTCGCTTTGCAGTTCAGGCTGGCTCTGAGCTCACTGTGTAGCCCAGGCAAGCCTTGAACTTAACAATCCTCCTGTCTCTGCCTCCTGAGTGCTGGGATGATAGGCATGAGCCACCACGCAAAAACATCCTTTTGAATTACTTTGTAGCATAGAAATTATTTGCATCTATATCTCATTTTTAAAGAAACATAAATTAGCAGATAACTTCTCAAAATCTGGGCCTTGGCAAAAAGGAAAGACACTTAGAAAATTAAATAGCTGTTAGGAAGCTTTTGTTACACAGTGTTCTAGTATTAACATTTGAAACACAATGGGTTTTTTTTTCCTCATTTCCAAATGTATAATTTCTTTCAACAATACAAAGTTCTTTACTAAATTCACAAACCAACCACATTAATATCTTTTTGTCAATCCTTTTTCTTTGCATTTGTATTTTAAGTGTTTTATTCAAGCTTAGACCATAATAATCTTTAAACAGCAAGTGGGACTTACCCTATGTGCATTTTGACAACTACACGAGACATCTATGGATTAAAAAGCCCTAGTTTCTTGTTAGTTTTTAATCCCTTCACTCTGGTTAAGGAATGAAACTTGGATTCTGTAGCTCGGTCCCTGAGTGTACATGTAGAGGTTACCAGTTTAAACAAATTATAGAGCAAAGATCAAGTTTGTTTATCCTACAACTCAAACCTTGAGCTCGGTCTAATAATTTGTGCTCTCTTCTGGGTAAAATTTCACTTCGTCTCAGTGAATTTATCTTCTCACAAAACTATCCTACAGAAAAAAATGTTTGACCTTAATTCCCCCTCCCATTTGATCTTTAAAATAAAGTGAGTTAAAGCTGTGTTTGCATATTTACTGTTTAGTTATAGTAGGCCTAAAAGGTAGCGCATCTTTCCTTCCACGTTCTCTGGATGAGAGAGCATGTTCTCTTGGGAAGCTTTAGAGAAATGACGTGCGTAGGTCACGGGCGCGGGGATGAGGCTCAGGGCAGCGCTCCGAGCGGACCCGCGCTCGCGCTTTCCCGGTCTCGCTTTCCGTGCCCTGCGGATCCCTGGCCAGTGAGCCAGGTGAAGAGACGAACCCCGCTGTGTACAGAGAAAAGGATTTCACATCACTCGTCAACTCTAGAGCCGCTAAGCGGCCATGGATTTCCCTGAATTCAAATCCCGCCCTTTTCCCAGCAGGTCACACTGTATAAAAGCGCTTCACACACCCAAAACTGCTACCTGAACGTGGGCAGTTATCACCACCACGTTTATCATTTCTGTGCCGCCTTTCGAGACGCCCGCACAGCACCTTCCGTCAGGGAAAGGGAGTCGGGCAGGACGCATGTGGGCGGAATCTTTGCAGGCGAACGGTGAAACTTCTTTCCTAATTGACTACACCAGGGCATCGTCCGTTCCGACGTGTGAAACCGTTTCTGCAAACAGAAGCCCTGATGTGCCCGAAATGCGGCTGCCTCTGTGCCAAGTTCGTGGAAGAGTCGAACGACCCCGGCACGTAGCTCAGCGGACCACTGTCTGCAGAGACGCCGCTGCAGGAAACCCCTCTTTATGTGATTGACATAATTTCTGACCAATGGAATGGGTTCCAGGAAGGAGAAAGGAGGGAGGTTTTGACTATAAGCAAAACAAAACCAGCAAACAAATAAAAAGGCAAGTCATCCTGAGTTGCGAACAGCATAGCAATCATTTCGTCTTCAGCTGCAGGAACACTTTTGGCTGTTACGATGAGGCTCTAACTTCTCCAAACACTCTGTTCTCTCTTCCATCTTTAGCTCGTCATTTATCGCTGGGTTTACCACAGGTAGCCGGCTGTTCTCCTACGGGAATCAAGGCCAGGGGTCCATGAAAAGCAAACATAAAGTCCTACAGGGAATAAGTGAGAATCAGAGAGTCAGGAAGACTTCAAAGCATGGTTGTGAATCAATAAAATGGGTAGTTTGAACGAACAAGTGAGATTTAGCTTCATTCCTTTATAATTGTATTTAAGTGGTATTGAGTAATAGTCAAAGTATTTGCATTTAGAAAAGCTAGTTGACATCTGTTTTAGAAGAATTAGGAAATTTTCTTATTTTTCAGAATCATAATAAAATGTGTGATTTTTCAGACTTTATGGTGTGGGGGTCGCCACAGTATAGTTTTAAGGAGCAATCTGTTGACTCCCTGATGATGTGTTCTAATCTCCACCGTTTCTTATATTTACATTGCAACACTGACAAATGGTGAGCCTAAAATGGGAACTGGGTTTATAACCTTGGAGCAAATGTATAACACAAACTTATGCAATCAGTTGATGAGTCCCTGAAAGCGTACCCTTTGAGTCCAGTTGAGAAACCTTCACTACATGTGTAAGGTTTTTTTTATCCTTTGCCTGTCATACTCTGATTCAGCTTCGGGACTTAAGTGGAAAGTGCCCCTTCCCCTCCTCGCTCTCTCTGTCCTTCTAAGAAAGCGGATATTGGGGCCGGAGATTTAGCTCAGTGGTTCCACTGTCTGCCTTGCAAGCACAAGGTCCTGAGTTTGATCCCTGGTAACCACATACAATGCTGGGCATGGTGACTCACGCCCACCAGCCATCAATACCACATACCACAGTGCCAGGTGTGGTGGCTCACGCCTGTCATCCCAGCAATCGGGAGGCAGAGACAGGAGGATTGCTGAGTTCAAGGCTGGCCTGGGCACCATAGTGAGCTCAGGGCCAGCCTGAGCCACAAAGCGAGACCCTGTCTCAGCAACAACAACAAAAAAGAAAGCGGGCGGAGATTTATTATCCCCCATTTTGCTTGTATCTATTACAACTGCTTATTCATTTTCCTCACCTTTCTTTCCTCCTTCAACATCTATGAAACACGTACTATAAAATTAAAATGGGCAGAACAGGTCCTGGCCTGAAAGGACCTTCATCTCACTGCTGGGACTCACACAAACACAAGTGTGTTCAAGTGAGAGAAGAGCCAGTGGAGAGTTGAGGAAAAGCAAGACGCGGACAGTGCAAAGCATCCCTGACAGTTCTCATGATGCAGCTAGACTGACCCATAGAGAGTTCCGCGACTCACTACCATCTTTTCAACTGCTCATCTTCATTTACTACCCCTAACATACTGAGTTTAATTGTGATTAACAACTGTATTTGCAGCTCACAGAATTCAGAAACGCAAAAACTCAGCACAGAAAAAAAACTAACTAGTGCCTAATTAAATCAGAGTCCAAAGTAATGCCGTGGAACTCAAAGGCAAGGCTTTCTCCCACACAGTGTCGATTTTTTAGACTGGCTTGAACATGTATAACGGTGTCCCTCTTCCTCCTCCAGTGAGAAGGCTTTGAATCGAGCTACTCGTCTCTTCTCATTTCTTACTCTTTATCCATTCTCGCAAAAATGCAATCTATATAACTGATGCGCACTAAGATTCGCACTGATTCCCAAGATGTGTTTATCTGAATGTGCTTGCTTCAGTTCCCAAATGGGAAAGCGGAGATGTTACCTCACTTTACGAGTCTTATCATCTAGGACCTTCATACACACTGTCTCATTTCATTCTAATTCAGAACCTGAAAACTAAAGACAGTAATTTTCCCTATAGATGAGGGGAAAAAAAAAACGATACCTAAGTAAATAATCCCTGAAGGCACATTTACAAATGACTATGCCAGATGATATATCCAGCCTGCAAGTTACCCAATGGATCTTTCGCACGCCTTTCATGATTAATTAGCTTGGTTCCTGGTTTTGAGGAGTAAGGTAAATATTAGCTAAAGATCGATCCATAAACGAGATGAAATTAATCCAAGTCTTTCAGCAAATACAATGTTACCACGCGCCAGGCATTCTTCAAGGCAATGATACGAATACAACAATCAGTAAAATGACTCATTTGTTTTCCTGGTGGTTTGCATTCCAATAAAGAGAACAAAGAAATGAGCGGAATATGAGTAAACGTAAGTCATACGGTTGCGATGGATGCGGTGGAGATAACAAAAGGAGGCATCACCCAGCTCTCACGGAAAGGAGAAGTTGGAATTCCTGGAGATAAGAAATAGGAGATAGATCTTCTGCAAAGAAGCCTACGAGATGGAATGAGGGGCAAGGAGAGGAAGGAGATAAAAAGAGGAATTCAGGTGTGTTACATCCCTGTACTACCTCTGCACAAGGGATGCAGTCATCGCATATTCCAAAGATCCCGATGAAAAAGATGATAACAGATGAGCAGAAACTGAAAGTGAAAAATGTCATGGGAGTATCTACAGAAAAGTCTCCCAGACAGAGGACACAAGTGTTGTCATCCCATGAAGAGCACAAAGCACATGTTGCTAGAGCAGAAGGGATAGTAAATAAGTGATACTGGCCGGGGAGAGGGAAGCAAATGCCCGAGAAGCACAGAGGTCATTTGAGGGCCTTTACTATGTTGTCCTTGCTCTTTCACCCGCTTTGAGGTTTCAAAACTTGAACTGTAATAATCTGCTTTTATTCTGAATCAAATTTAAGGTAAATTATAGCAATCACTTTTACACGAGTTGAATATTTTCTTTATTGTGTGACACTGAGCAAGGTTAGAAAGAAGTACAATACACAAATATTGAACGGAGCCTCTTCTGTTAGACAACAGAAACTTATTTTTCACAATTCCAGAAGCTGGAAATCCAAGATCAGGTTGTACCAGAGATTCTGGGGAAAACTTTCTCCCTGGCTGGCAGGGTGCTACTCTATGCTGTACCTGTTAATGGCTCAAAAAGTCATCTTTAGTGTATCTTCCTATAGAGACACCAATCTCGCCACACAAGAAGCCCCCTTCTGACCTCATTTAAACTAATTACTTTCCAGGGCAATCTGGAAATACAGTTATACTGGGAATTAGATGTTCCATAAGTGAATTTTTTTCTTCGGTACCGGAGATCAAACACAGGTCCTTGTGCATCCAAGGTAGGTACGGTACCACTTGAGCTAAATCCCCAGCCCCTCCATAAGTGAATTTTGAATTTTGAAAATAGACTATTTAGTATTCTATGAAGTGAAGGTCGCAAGCAGACTCAGTAAGGGGGAAAATGCTTCTTGAGATTCTACAGAGTCTTATAGCTAGTTATTTAGGGGAGATATAATAAGTGGTCAAATTCTAGATGTATTTAAATATATTTAGGGTGAAGTCAAGAATGTCTTCAGATGGAAGACCACTTGCAATGAGAAGAGAGAATTTCAGTTAGGTAGGAAAGTGAAATCAGAAGTTTATTTTTCAGTGTGTCCCTTTTGAGATACCTTCTGGACTACCACACAGAGATGCCCACCTGAAGGGGGGGGGGAAATCTAGATTTCAGGAGAGACATTAAGTTCTAGCTAAAAATCAGACAAACTCAAAGAATTGATGATTTAGAGAGGTTTTCATGAAGAGAATGACTTCAGAATAGAACTGATGAGAGCAAGGAAGTATAAAAAGGAACTAGAAGAAATAAAAAGAGAACAAAAATGAATTTAAAAGTGCCAAAATATTGTCAAATAGAAAATATTCAAAGAAAAATATGGTGGAGGAGTGAGGAATGAGGAGTAAAGAAAAAATGTGATGGTAATTTTAAAAAGGAAAATAAAACGTATATATTTAGGGGTGGAGGGTTGTGGGGTGGGTAGGGGAACAGGAAAAAATGAGAATTAAATTGTGTCAAATGCTGGTACAAATTCCCAAAATTGAGTGTGATCACAATGTGTATATACAATGTACTGATAAACATAAAATTTTAAAAAATAGAAACAACTTTTTAAACAAGTGACAGAATAAGACTCAGAAAGAGCTATGACTGGTCAAGGGAAAACTATTGCTTCAAATGTCTGGATATATTGAATTTTATGAATACTTTCACATCAACAGAGGTATCCATGAGGCGAAGCCGGAGGGTTAGCTCAGTGGTTCCAGCTCCTGCCTCGCAAGCGTAAGGACCTGAGTTCGATCCCCGGTAACCACATACAATGCTGGGCCCACTGGAGACTCAGGCCCACCAGCCATCAATACCACATACCACAGTGCCGGGCGTGGTGGCTCACGCCTGTCATCCCAGCACTAGGGAGGCAGAGGCAGGAGGATTGCTGAGTTCCAGGCTTGCCTGGGCTACATAGTGAGCTCAGAGCCAGCCCAAATTACAAAGCGGGACCCTGTCTCAAAAAAAAAAAAAAAAAAGACTGGATGAAGCCTGAGAGCCCACCTGGTCTCTTCATTCCTTCATTAATGATGAGTAAATGCTTTCTGTAAAGTTCAGGTACTGACTTCTCATCCAGGCCTGAAGAATCCGCCTTCAGAGTAGCCGAGAACCTCTGTGTAAGCAACAGACGGAGACGCACACGGCTCCACTTCCCAGAGAAGGAATCTATGCGGCCTACAGGATACAGGCTGCGATGGTGTCAAAATCTACCTTCCCTCAGTTCCCGTCCTCTGGAGTCTCGTATGCTCCTCTCTTTTATCCTAAACCATCCGTCAGCTTCCAAAATTTTAAACAGTGTGGTAAGACCTTTGCTTATCTTCCACATTTCAATCGAAAGTAATAGGCTTCCATTTAGGTCCCACAAATCAATAGGATACATTCTTTGGAGTTTACAATAAAGCGAATTAAAGGCTAGAATCTATTTTCCTTGTTCAGCTAATTTCATCCCAAAGCCTGCAGTTTTGAGACCCCTCTTTTAAAGTGAATATCCCCAAATCATGCGCGGGGAACACAGCGCTTTCCAGTGGTCTCAGGAGAAAAGCAAAGATGAGAAATGAAAATGGAGAAACAAAGGCTCCAGCAAATGGGTCATTTCTTCAAAGCACTGACTTCCACTTGTTTCCCTCAGGAGACGAGCAAAATAATTTATCTTTCAGAGGTGCTGCAGACAAAAGCAGCGCAGCTGGAGGTTTCTGACTGGGGACAGTTACTACAGATGCCGTTAGAGGGAGTCAGGGCACGGTCTGGAGTACATGCGCCATGGAGCTCGCTTTCATTACTCTAATTCCCACGGCTCCAAACCCCGCTCGGTGCTTTCTGCCTCTGAAATGTCCTTTTTCCTTATGGCAAGGCCACTGTTTCAGTTTAGGATGTTGTTTACTCTGACAAACACAGCTATTGCTGCTTACCGTGTTCGCGGGTGGATATGCTTCCTTTCAAATAGTTCCCAGAGAGGCCTGGATGTCACCCATGGCACTGCACCTGCCCAGCAAGCACAAGGTCCCCAGTACCTTAAAAAAAAAAAAAAAAAGGAAAAGGAAAAGAAATGAAAAAAGAAAAGAAAATTCTTCCCCAAGAAGTATTTCCATAAGGTTTCATAGCATTTTCTCCATGAGATTTATTTATTCAAAACACCCCACCCCACCACAGCTCTGCGAAAGAAACTCGGGCTGTATGAGCTGGTACCAGGTCCGCCACAAGCCAGCCCCAACCGCCCATTCCAGTGTAGCTGCCATCAACCCTCCCAAAGCACTTAGATACCAGGCATTCCCAACATTCCTCATTATATGAAAAAGCCTAAGCACCTTTCTACCTCCCTGACTGCCATTATTCTCTTTTCTCTCTTTGGTACATCACACTGCCCCCATTTTTTGTACAGAGTTTCAGAGAGTCTTAGAGTCCAGATGAGCATTATCCCCTCTGCAAACCCTTTGTTCACATCCAGTCCAAGTGAAACCCCACCCTTCTGACGGTTTGTTCCCATGGTGCATTGCATACACATCTCTCCTGGCATATTCATCTTTGGCTCATAGCATTCTACACATAAATTGATATCATAACCTCTAAATTCTTCAAAGCAGAGATTAAGTCTAATTTGTCATGTATATCTAGTTCTTAAAAGCCATTACTTGACACAGTGCAATGTAATCAATAAATGTATCATTAAATAAACAAAATTTTACCTGAATAGTTTGTGTAGAAAGATATTTACTTTAAACAAAGGATGGAAACAGAAAGATAAATGTAGGAAAATCTCAACAAAAAAAAGCTTGTATTCAAACTGCATGTTTATATAAGACTTTATCCTTGATTAAGATAAAGGAATACATGATTTGGGGACATTACATATGCATGTGCTTCTAAACCTGATTTTACAAATATAGTTTGTCATATGGTAGGTAGACCATATGTTCTCATATGCATAATATTCAATTCCCTTCAAATTGGCAAAGGTGTTCAAAATCATTCATTTATTTCAGCATTTTGATTGCGTATGGTTCTCTTGGGTTATTTTACTGTAGTAACCCTGTAAATAGTCTTGTCTCTGGTGAGGTATGAATTAACTAATCAAAATAAAAAAAAATGTAGGAATTGTATCTGCCTGCTCCTCATGAACATTACATGGAAAAGTTTTAATTTTATTTTATATTCTTCACTTAAAACTAAGGAACCAATGTATTAAACGTGGATTCGGTAATCAAGACAGATGACAGATAAAATTCCTATTGGAAAGACAATATGAGTGATGGAAATTAAATGCCTTTTAATCTTGCTTAATTATATTGAAAATAAGTGTGAAAGTTAATTTTAAATGTCACCTTGACTGAGTTAAGGAATGCCTAGAGAACTGGGAAAGCATTATGTCTCAGTGCATCTGTGAGATATTTCTGGAAGAGATCAGCATGTGAGTTGACAGACCAAAGAGGGAAAGATCTCATCTCATTGGCTGTGGAAGTCATTTAACAGATTGGAGGACTGGATAGAAAAATAAGCTCTCAGAAAATACAATTTCCTCTCTTTTGTCAAGAATGGGAGCACTCTTCTTCAGACCTTGGACTTAAGAGCTCAGGATTCTCTAATCTTTGGACTTCAAGACTTATCAGTGGACTAGGAGTTTTCAACCATTTTACCTGACACTCAGAGCTATGTGGTTCATTTTCTTGGTTCTGTGGCCTTTGATGTTGGACTTAAGTCATGAGATTCCCGAGATTCCCAGTGTGCAAATGGCCCTTCACATGTCATCAGTTCCATAACCACACAAACCAATTCTAATAAGTCCTTCCTCCTCTACCTATTCATGTCTATCTGTCTATTTTTATCTGTGTATCTATGTCTGTCTGTCTTAGTTTCTCTAGAGATCTCTGATCAATAATGTAGGAAAACAGAAAATTCCAAAAAGCCCTATGGAAAATGCCATTCACCTATTAACCTTATTTTCCTTGCAAAGTCCTTCTCTAGGCACACTGATGGCTTCCTGTCTGATGACATTTTCCAGCCAATAGAATACGCTCAGTCCAGGATGGAAGTTGAATCTGTAAGATGTGTAATACCCACACAGTGACCTGGTAGTCTGGAAGTTTATGCATAATATTCCACAACATCTACCTTTTAGTGGAATACACACATGCACACATACATGTATATATATACATGATGCTTTTTCTGCTGTTTTCAGCAACATGGAGAGAATTGTAGGATACTATGTTAAGTGAAATAGACCAAACTCAAAAGATATAAGCCACAAGTTACAATTTGTTCTTGGAAGATGAAAAAGTAATTCAATGAAATAGAGTAGGGTAGTGGTCACTAGAAGTTAGAGAGGGTAGCAGGAAAAGATATAGATGTTGATAAACAAGGTGCAGTCAAGAGGCATTAGGGCTAATGGTCTATAAAACAGTAGAGTAACAACAATTTCAGCACTTTGTTATGCATATGAAAATGACTGAGGACTGAAATATCCTACCACATATAAATTATAAATATTGGGGGAGAAATAAATGCAAATTACTCCTTTGATTATTATATAGTACACAGAAGTATCAAATTTGCCATACTCCACATTATGTATAAGTTTGTGTGAATTTAAATCAATTAAACTCATAAAAAAAGAATATAAATGACAAAAAATACAAAACAATGTTTGTTAGTTTTCTGGTGAATAATAGATCTAAATTCTATGTTATCCATACTTATAATCATCAAAAATTCTTAACATTTCCACTAAATATAATAGATATGAGGATAACTATAGACTAAAGAAAAATAAGAGGTCATAGAATGATATTTTCTAACATGGAAAACATTTTAAAATTTATTTTAGCATGTGTCATATTTGGAATGACTATGAAAATAGATCAATGTGTATGTAAATCGTTGTTCCAAATACTGAACAACACACATGAACAAACAGAATCTCATATTAAAGAATACATAACATGCTTGGATTTAAATGTGTATTTAATTAATATTTTGTTTTATGGATATTTTCCTTTCTCCTCACCTTCAGGTCCAGAGACTACTTCCCCACATCAAATGTGCTATTTTTGCTGTCATTTATTTTAGATGAGAATCTCACAATTTTCCTTATATGCACAGTTTCTGAAATTTTATAGTAACTTGCATTTACAGCTTCAGAAGTACATGTACAATAAAACAGCTATTCTATATTTTCCATCCACTGATTCTGTTAAATTAAATTGAGGCCATGGTCTCCAAATACTTGTTTGAGTATTTTTTAAATTGAACTATTTATTGGTGCAATTTATATACATCTCACAATCACACATAACGTTGGGGAATTTGTACCAATATATGACACAAGTCAATTCTCATTTTTACCCATATCCCCACCCACCCACACCTCCCCACCCCCTATATACATGGTCTTTTATTTTCTTTCAGAATCATATTTATTCCTTCCCCTCATTACATTCCCACACCAAATTTCCTTTGCAAATTTCCCATTCTACAAAAACTGTCATACTTTCTAGAGCTCATTTGCATTTACAGGTGCTTATATCAAAGAGAAGATCTGGTATTTGCCTATTTGTGATCTATTTCACTCATTAATGTGTCCTCCAGGTGTATCCATTTGCACATAAATGAATGAATCTTGTCATTCTTTATGGCAGAATAATACTCCATTTTATTAAAAAAACACATCTTTATGTAATTCTTACTGAACCAAGGATGGCATAAGGTTTTATCCAAATGTAACTATTGTAGCTGAATTAAATTCTAATTGTAGCAGTTAACCACTCTTTGAAGTTATACAAAATTTGTGGTGATGCAAGGAAAAAAAAAACCAGGAAAGAATATCACCAAATCATTTGTCTTTATATTTCAGCCTCAGAATTGATTGTTTAACAAACACCTCAATGAAAAACTAATTGTGAGATTATTTTGTGGTTTCTACTAATTTGGTTTAAATATTTTTCTGCTGATTTTGGAGTTTTGGGTTGGGGTTTTATTGAACATTAACATGGATGCATTTTGTACTTTTTATATTTATAATTGTGAAGGTGGAAATTTGCTGGAAGAAAAAAAGAGTTCACTATTTTTTAGTCCTAAGTCATTTAAACGATTTCTGCAAAATGCATTTGTTTTTATTTTTTAGCCTTGAACCTTAAAATAAGTCTACAGTACAATTGAGAAATTCTTCACGAAAAGATTCTGACTTATTCATAACTGACCACACATCCCTTTGCTTCATTACCCATATTTTGAACACATTTATATAAAACTCCTTTGGGGTATATAAAGGAGAATAAACACAATTCCTGTTCTCTGATAAACTGGACTTTAAAAAAATAATACAAGTGCTGCTTATCCGCTGTACAATAAAAAGGATCTGAAGAGTGAAAAACGTAGCAATTATTTCTAACTGGAAATAGAAAATCCACTTAATTATTTCTAACTGGAAATAGAAATCCACTTAAGCGGAGGCTTCTGTGCTGCCACCGGAAGCCACAGACTTTCCTAATACAGAGTAGAGGAGGACATTCTGAGAGACAGAAACGGTGCTATGGCTGATCAGGAAGAACGGAGAGAGGAGCAGTGGTCTGATGGGCGCTGGGCATGGGTGCTTAAGTGGAAAGAGGAAGAGATGCACAGCGAGATGGGGCCGTGTGTCGCGCGATATAATATTGGAGACCTTAGAAGCATTCCTTTCCTTTCAGGATCAGCCCATCAGAGCCAGAGCGCTGCCTAAGGAGGACAAACACGATTCCGGCTTGTGAGCTATTCGGAGTGAATCTCGAGATGGCCGGAATCGTGGGAGATGTTACTAATGGGCAGGGAAGACACAGTGCCTGTCTGAACTTGTTTGCCAGCTGAAATTAACCCTTGAGCTCCTTTCAAGGTGTGTATAGGCGCACGATCCTTAACCTCTTCAGCACGAGGGACTGAGGGAAGGGAAAAATCTCATGTGGAAGAAGTATTTAATTTAAAACATGGAATTTTTATGTTAAGGTTATGGACAAGTGATAAAAATTCCATTCGGCTAGATACATAGTTGAAGCTGTAAGAAAAATAGAGATTGATAAGGTTGGATTATAATTTGGGGTACGTAGAATTCTCCATCTCAGCAGCCGGAAACGTGCTGCGAGTTTCTCAAGGACCTTCGTGGAAGATGAAGCACGGGGAGGAAAGTGGCCTACCTGATTTCTTACGTTCCTTTTGGTCCTGAAATCTCTGTGAGTCTTCAGTAAAGCAGCTTTCTGCATTTACCTTCTCCTCCTCCTTCTTCCTAAGTCTGACAAATACTTAAATGCCTTATCCCCTCTCTCAGACCATTTACTCAGCATCCTCATAAGAAGGTCTAATTTTATTTTAAATGCCTTATCCCCTCTCTCAGACCATTTACTTAATATCAATATAAAAAGGTCTAATTTTATTTTAAATGTTGTAAAGTGATTTCCAAATGTCAGCCAAATCATTTTTCTTTCTTTAATTTTACATTTGGGAATTACAGAGGGAAGAATTCGGCTTCCTATAATAAAACGTGGCCTTGCAGTTCATTTCAAGCAGCAATTCATCTGTGGCTGGCTGGGCGCCCTGCAGCCGGAGACTAGAGCTCCCCCTGCGCTGGGGGGAGCTGGGGAACCCAGAATACCCTGGCATCACTCCAGGAATTAGTTAGCTCCTTGAAGTTGCTTTTGATCCAGTGCCTGTGACCAGGGATCTTTCCAGCAGCTCTAATCTTCAGGGTTTGATCCCACATCCTGAAATGTTAAGCTTTGAAAAAATGTGAATAAACATGCTTTTGTTTCCTTCGCAGGTAACTGCACTACGAAGTTACATATTGACTCCTTTCACTCAGTTTCGTAAGCGCAAACACTGCAGGACACCAGAACTAGGTGTAAAGACTGAGTATATAATTCTATATATTTTCTTCGTGAATTCTCTCCTATAGATGTAGTTCTTGTGATTCTTCTCCTTGGAAATGAACTATGAAAACTGTGTTATCATATTACTATTTGCAAATAGACTTTTGTGAGCCAAATGACTTCTTATAAGGTAAATTGGGTTGAACTAGACTTTTAAACTTGTATTCAGGTCCTAGAAAGCCTTAAATTATGACTAGCTTTCTAATTAATACAAAGATCTTTAGTTCTCTTTGAGTAACCAGTCTTCAAAATCAGAAAGCGAAGCTGAGTTGTACTGACGGTAGGTGCCGAATGTTAAAATCCTTAACTGACTAGTGTTTTTGTCAACGAGAGCAGTGTTATCAACTAGTAAGGCACACTGGGGTTGAGGTACTACTTTTTCAATTGTAATGTTGATTGAGTTGTGAAATTTTGTTGACCTTTATAACAAGCATGAAATTTTTGACATAAAAAGATCATGGAGGAAGTGTACCTGTTGCTAACTGTTGCAGAAGACCTTCTAACAATGGCCAGTGTGACGTAATTTCTGTATTTATCTGATGGCAATGATTTCACAGGTAGTTCATTTCTGTGTTGGACAATGTCCTCTTGGGCTTTTTTCCATACTAACCTAAATTCTATTTGTCCCAGGTTTCATTCCATTGAACCACATGAACCAATTTATAACTTTGTGTGCAACTAATTGTTTCCAGACAAGAAGGTTCTAATGAATGTAGATAAATGTATTTGAGTTAAAAGAGTCACTGAGTTATGAATTAATGTTGAACTCATTTAATTTTTGAATTGAGCAGAAAAGAACCTGAAATTTTCTTTATATTCTATATGGTGTGATTGTTGGTTCTCTAAACTCTGTAAAAACTTCATATATTAACCACGTAGATGATCTGACTTTGCTACACTATGTTGAGAAATTAGCAAAATCTAGGTATGTCTGCCTATGTAAGACAGGACAAATTTTCTTTTATCTTGAGCACACTTTCTTTTATCATTTCACAAATATCATTTAAAAATATTTCTTCTTGTTGTTCTCTCCTTCTTCCTCAGAAAGTTTCAGTTCATAAATGAGTTTCAGAAAGATCCCATGTATCACCTTTATTCCATTTCTTTTGCTTTCTTTTCTTTCCTTTTTGTGCCAGGATACTTTGTCTTTCTACTTGAATGTGATACTTATATAATTCATGTACAACTCTTTCTTTTGACAGTCAATCACCAGGGTACTCTGTATTCCCAATACTAGGTTTTAACTACTCTAGAGTCTCCTTTAGGAGACTGTAAATCTTTTATTATTATTATTATTTATTGAGCTTATTGGTACTTTTTAGATGTACATTATGGTCGCATAAGTCTTGAGTATCCCTCACAGGCTCACGTGAGGAAGGGTTGGTCCTTGCCTATGGTAGTATTGGGAAATGATGGAAACTTTGGGGTATGAGACTTAATGGATAGAGGTTAAGTAAGTAAAGGTGGAGATTTAGCTCAGTGGTTCTGCTGCCTGCCTAGCAAGTGCAAGGTCCCTGGTTCGATCCTGGGAACCACTTACAGTGATATGACATTAGGCATGGTGACTCACGCTCACCAGCCATCAGTACCACACACCTCAGTGCCGGGCCTGGTGGCTCAGGCCTGCAATCTCAGCACTCAGAGGCAGAGGCAGGAGGATTGCTGAGTTCGAGGCTTGCCTGGGCTACACAGTGAGCTCAGAGCCAGCCTGGACTACAAAGCAAGACCCTGTCTCAAAAAAAGTTAAGTAACTAGGTCTGTGCTTTTGAAGGGATCTCGGTGTCCCAGCCTCAATTTTTCCTCTCTCTCTTTCAGCTTCTTCCTGCCATGAAGTAAGCAGTTTACCCTGTCTGAAGTGGCATCATGACGTGCTAGCTAGCAACATGTCCCAAAAGACCACGGAGAAAAATCTCCTACACTTGTGGAACAATATACATTTTTCCTCTGTTTTTGAGTTTATAAACTCAAGTATTATCTTTTTACACAGGAGGCTGGACCAACACAGGCACTCACTGGAATTCCTTTAGAGCTGAACAAAGCCAGAATTTTGACTAAGACATGGTTTTACTACTGGCTTCTGTTCAGAATAGCTTTCATGAGTAGGTTGTTTCATTACTTAACCATCCATCACAAGGCATAAATCATTTGAGCTATTAAATGTTCTGCTTTATTTTTTGTGGTGTAAGTTATGGATTCATAATTGATTAAACTATTTCAGTTATGTGGAGATAATTAGCCTCAAGTATTTTGAGTATTTTTATCGTGAGTACATTTCAAAAATTAACAGACCATTGATCATTATATGATTATGACAACTTTTTGGATCTATGTACATATTTCTCATAGAAGATATTTTAGTGAAATAAATAGATCACAGATATGTAAATATCGTATCTTTTCTCTGGTATGAGAACCTGTAGATGTAAATGAGTTCTAGAATGTATGATAGATTTTATAAAATAGAAAATACTCAAAGAGAATGTGGTAGAAGGAATCAATGAGGGGAAAATAAATATGATTTGAAAAGAAAAAGAAAGCACATATATATGGGGGTGAGATTGTGGGGTGGGTAGGGATATGGGTAAAAATGAGAATTAACTTGTGTCATATACTGGTATAAATTCCCCATTGTTGAGGGTGATTCGAGCTGTGTATAAAATGTACCAATAAATAATTCAATTAAAAGAAAAAAGGAAGGAAGGAAGGAAGGAAGGAAGGAAGAAAGAAAGAAAGAAAGAAAGAAAGAAAGAAAGAAAGAAAGAAAGAAAGAAAGAAAGAAAGAAAGAAAGAAAAAGAAAGAAAGAGAAAGAAAGAAAGAAAGAAAGAAAGAAAGAAAGAAAGAAAGAAAGAAAGAAAGAAAGAAAGAAAGAAAGAAAGAAAGAAAGAGAAAGAAAAAGAAAGAAAATGCAGGGAAATTATAAGTAGGATTGCCTCATGCACTGAGGGCAATAGTTTCATAGGGAAACTTTGTGGCTTTGGGCAGTGTGGAATTAATGACTTGAGTAGGAACCACACTTTTTGAATTATAAACTTTGGGGTATGTGAACCTGCCATTTGATCTCAAATTGGACTTCAGTTTTCCTGGAAAAGAGGAGCAATAACCGGGCATGGTAGCTCACTCCTGTAATCCCAGCATTCAGGGGGCAGAGGCAGGAGGATTGCTGAGTTCCAGGCTTGCCTGAGCTACATAGTGAGCTCAGGGCCAGCCTGAACTATAAAGCGAGACCCTCTCTCAAAAAGAAAAAAAAAAAAAAAAGAGGAACAATGATGGTGGTGGTGATGCTGCTGCTGATAGTGATGATAATGCTTATGTATTTGCATATCTATATTGTGATAGTTATGCTGCATTGTCAACTTCCCTGGATTAAGAGACTTCTGAAAGTTGCCTAGATCCTGGGGGTACAGTACCACACCCAGTGGTGTGCACAGCTGACACACTGTCAGGAGGTGGGGAACAGCTGAACACAGTTCTCTGAGAATGTGCTTTGGAGAGTGCATTCCTGGCGGATAATTTTCCTGTGAAGTCCTCTTCACAGGGCCACTAAGTGAGTACCTGATTATGGACTGAAACCTACCAAGTTTAATGCAAATTTTATCTCCCCTCTTTTAAGATGCAGGTATCGTGTATTTCGTCCCGGCAATGGGAACCTGAGTAACACAGGCGCTGTGTCTGATTCCCGGCCTCTTCCCCTCTGGTGTCCTCCACTCAGCTATCGAGCTGTCCTGAGATTCACTGCTTCCTTCATCATGTCCTCCTGCTCTGATACTCCTGCTGACCCTGGACTACACCACTGAAAGGGTAAGACAAATCGAACAGCACTCCCTTTAAGTTGTGGATTTTTTTTTTAATTTTGTCCCATTAATGAGCAAGCTGACCAATCTCAGAGAAGAGGAGCCATTTCTGTAACATACCTGACCACATGGGTTGGAAGAATCTGACCGGTGAATTGTAACCAGCAGGGCTGTAGGCATCTGGCCACCCATGTGGAACTCGCATTCCATCCGTGTGCCCTGGATACCAGACAATGGCTCTGCATTAGGTAGAACTTTGGTCTTGTCAGGGTTTATATTTGGACATTCAGTATAGTTTAAGGAGTTGGGTTTGACTGCCAAGCTGACAAGGCATGGAACACAACGGTTAAACTTGATTGTAAACTTGAGAGTTACCTAGTAGATTAGTGAGACACACTTTGGGGGGGGGGTGGTCAAAGAGACGTGACCGTGAGCATTGTGTCTGCGCCCTGCTCTTTTTTTTTATGGTTTTCCACTGCTCTTCCTGCTGACCACCGTGAGATGGGCACTTTTGCCTCACCAAGCTCTTTTACTGTAATTTTCCTCCCCTGAACCCAATAAGCTCAAACTCGAACCTCTGAAACTATGACCCAAAGTGAATTTTCCGTCCTTTAATGCATGTCAAGTGCATTTTCCCTATCATGGGAAAGCTGATCATGATGTATGCATACTTAATATTGATTATTATTTTGGGTAATAATTTGTATTATTATGATTTATTTTTGTTTGATTTTTGGTGATACTGGGAAACAAACTCAGGCCCTGTACTTCCAAGGTAGCTGCAGTGCTATTTGAGCTAAATCCCCGGCCCAATTGGCATTATTTTTAATTCACAAAATGGATTCATCTTACTTTCAAATGACCCCCCAATAAGAAAAGCATACCTTTCCCCCACTGACAAAAATAAGAGAAGTTACGAATTTATATAATTTAACCAAGATCATTAGGGTGGAGTCCATAAAGCTAGAACTCAAATTAGTATCTTAGGATTCTAGCTCGCATTTGAAAAGAAACATCAGTGCTTTCTCCTCTAGTATGAAAAATACCAGGTTGTTTCATATTTCTGTGCTCCCCCGTCACTCCATATCATTTTGTTCAGCCTCCAAAGCTGAACTGTCTATGAATTTGAAGGTTCCCAGTATCAGCCACACACGAGACCGTAATCACTACACCAAAATGGGAAAAATTTCCCCCTCACACTTTCAAATGGGATCTCAGCTGGAAGCCAGCTAGAAAGGAAGGGAAAAGTGCCCTTCAATTAAATATATGCCAGTGAACTGAATTGGATCTAAGCTACACATTGGAATTTGTTACTTGAAGCTGACTGTTACTGAGACATTTAATGGAAGAGACTCTCAGATTTTTCAGACCAGAATGAAAATAAATCAAGAGTTTTAAACAGGGCATTCCACAACCTCTATTTCATTTGCTTCAAAAAGTTATTTCTGGGTCAAAGTCTTAGGTCAGTGGTTCTGACACCTGCCTAAGCAAGCACAAAGTTCCTGGTTCGATCCCCCTTAGCTACGTAAAACAATACTGGGTATGGTGACTCACACCCACCAGCAATCAGTACCACATACCACAATGCTGGGCATGGTGGCTCATGCCTGTAATCCCAGCATTTAGGAGGCAGAGACAGGAGGATTGCTGAGTTCGAGGCTTGCCTGGGCTATATAGTGAGCGCAAGGCCAGCCTGAACTACAAAGAGAGACCTTGTCTCAAAAAAAAAAAAAAAAAAAAAAGTTGTTTCCATAAAATGTACAACATGCAAAAAGATTCCCAGTCTCTGCATTAGGGGTGAAGTTCAGGGGTACTGAAAAGTTTAACACACCCGTATTTCCTATTGTGTTCTGTCTCTCTTTATCTATTAAATGAAAATCCATAGCATTAGGCTTCACATTGCATTTGCAAACAACACTGAACTAAAAGGAGCAAAGCATATGCAAATAGGTTCTAGACATTTCTATCTTTGCTAACTGTGAGACCTTTCGTTATTCAATTTTATTAAGTTTCGTTAGCTCACTGGTACTTTTAGGTACTAAAGAGATGAAAATTATGACTAACCATCAAAATGGTGTTAGAATTGAATCAGAAAATTGTGACACATAAATAAATGACTTTAACCTTAGTAGAATAATGTAAGCCCCCGATGGGAAGCACTGAGATAGGTTCACTTTCTAACACAGGAGAGCTTGCTTTGTGTCATTTTCAGAAAAGGCTTTTTAGTCATAAAATTTCTGTCTCATGACCTTCAGCCTCAAGCATAATCCCTGCAAATGTCATGTTGCATGAATAAAAATAATTTTGGATATGGAATTAAAGTTACTAAGGAACTGTCCTTAAATTACAGAGATGCTCTCTCCACAATGAATGATTGCTCTCTCGAAATCAGCCAGCAACAAATGCTAACGAGGCTGGGGAGCAAAAGGAACCCTTCACCACTGTTGGTGGGAATGCAGACTGTTATAACCTCTATGGAAGTCAGTGTGGAGATTCCTAAAAAAACTAGGATTAGAGGTCCCATTTGACCCTACCATTCCCCTACTAGGAATATACACAGAAGAGTTAAAAGAATCATATCGCAGTGACATTTGTGGACACATGTTCATAGCAGCTCAGTTTGTGATAGCTCAGTGTTGGAAACAACCCAAATACCCATCAACTGGAGACTGGATAAAGAAGATGTCATTTTTCTATAAAGTGGAGTATTTCTCTGCCTTAAAGGATGATAAGTTTGATTCATTTATACTCAAATGGATGTACCTTCAAGACATACTCATAAATGAAATAAATAGATCCCAGATGTGTAAATATCATATCTGTTCTTGGTATGAGAAGCTGAGGATATTAAGGCGTTCTAGAATGCATGATGGATATTGTGAAATAGAAAATATTCCAAGGGAAATGTGGTGGAGGGGTGAGGAATGAGGGGTAAAGAAAAAGTGTGATGGTAATAAAAAAAGGGAAACAAAGCTTATGTATTTAAGGGGTGGGGGTTGTGGCGTGGGTAGGGGAATGGGAAAAATGAGAATTAAATGGTGTCATATCCTGGTAGAAATTGCCAATATTGAGTGTGATCATGATGTGTATATACAATGCACCAATAAAGATAAAAATTAATTTTAAAAAATCAGAGAGATTCTGCTTTTGGATTATTCAGATGGCCTAATGTAAACACATGGGCCATTAAAACAGAGCTTCTTTCTGGCTGAGTGGAAATAAAAGAAATGAAGAAGAAATGGATAGAAAAGAAATTCTGTGTGAGAGATGTGTCCCGCATCACTGGGAAGAGCCGCTGGAAATCTGAAATGTGAATAACCTTGAAGATGAAGATCAGCACCCAGCACCAGGCATGGAGGAGGGGGAAACCTCAGTTCCTGTGGCCCTTATACAACTTCAAGACTGAATTTTGCATAGAATATGGTGGAGCTTGGAGTAAATTCTTCCCCAGAGATGCCAGTGAGGCACACAACACTAAAGACAATGATTCCACCTTCATGACAACTGGAACAAGGGGGCCAATCAAACTCATCCAAATCTCTGACTTCTACAACTGCGAGAAAAATAAAATAAAATAAAATGCATGCTGATTTATGCCTCTAAATTCGTGCTAAATGTTGATGGCAGCAGAGAAAACTAACACAGGCTTAACGAATGTGGTCTTTGATATACAGTTAGGATTTGTAAAAGGGAACATTCAGAGGAAAGCATCCTAGGCTGGGGGGAAAGTATAGGTCATGATGCACAGGCAGATAATTCAAGGGTGACACAAAATCAAACTCAGTTTGCTTCATGAAATTGAGTCTCAGCTTCATTTGGTCTCCTGGAAGTGTGTTAGGAGTGGTGTTCTTCAGAGGTCCACAGGGTCTTGGAAGTGACTGGGGTTGACAGAAACTTCTGGTCCTGTTATTTCCCAGCATGCTCTCCTGTATACCACTCCTACCATGACTTTCTAAACCTTCTTCCATTCTCTGTATGGAAGACAGATTATGCTGCCAAAAACATTTAAAAAGAGCTTAATGTGCTCTTCCTTTCTAAATCAACAATTTATACTTATTTCTCAAGCACTGAAAAAAGATGAAGTCAGATAATTATGAAACTGCTTCACATTATCAGTAATTTCCCTGTGGTGAACTAGATTGAAATATATAAGACTCAGAAGAACAACATTCAAATTGATATTCCGGCTGCTGGAAGGATAAAGATTTCAACACAACGAAACTTCTTTCTCCTCTCTTGTCATAGATCAGGGTGAAGGGAAAGAGGGAACTGTCCTCAACAGCCAGGCAGTACCCGGATTGATTAGAGTTTTGCTGGCCTCACGTGTGATATCTAAGTCATCTCAAGTCGCCGCTGTCGCTCTAGTCAAGGGCAGATGAAGAGAGCGAGAGGGAACCTTCGGAGATCACTCATGACCTAGGCCGCCAACTAGAACACATTTCCTTGGAAAGTGCTAAATCTCAAGGCTAAGAAATGCAGTAAAACTGACAGATAACAGAGGACTGGCCAGTGCAGTGGGGTTGGGCAGGAAGTGAAATGTGTGACGATTGGTTACCTGTCTCTCCCCTTGGGTAATGTGTCATTTACAAGTCTCCAATATAGGAAAGCAGTATTTTAATAGCCTAAACCCACAGAGCTGTTGGGGAAAATGTGTTTGAAGCTGAAGAGAGTACATTATTGTACAAGAAAGACAAAAACAATGAAAAGAATGTATTATGTTTTCCCCATTATATTTGGTGAAATTTACATGTATTTCACTTGCCACCAGATTGTATGACATTTCAGATCAGAGGAATACACAAGTCCATGTATACCTGGTGTTGCCGTTTTCCAGAGACCTCGGGAGGATGCGCGGGGACCCAAAGGCACAACTCCCAGACTCCGTGTCCACGGAAGAGAACTTCTCTTTATTGCAGAAGTTACAGGTGTTTTTATAGAGTGGCTCGGGATGTGATTGGAAACAAGGGCGGGGACAATATTTGGCAATATGTGATTGGTCTGTGTCATCTGGGGGTGGTGTGGTTTCTTAAAGGGCCACTGTATACATTTATACTCCAGGAAAGAGGAAAAGAGAGGAACTAGGAAGAGCCTGGAGACACGAGAAAGGCTTGGCTACAACCCGGAATAGCCTCTAGGAACTACGGATCAGTAGAGACGACAAAGAGCAGGACACCTATACCAAAATGTATCTGTAAAGAATTAGAGAAAATGTCAACGGCAGAAGTATGTGGTGTGTGTATATTGCAAATGCAGTGAGGCCCAAGCAGAGAGATATGTTAAATTTGCATTGCCGTCAAGCAAGTAGAAGCTAGTGAAAGACAGGAAATTTGATATTAAGTATTCAGTATTCTTATATATGTATGTAGAGTAAGCATCTGGTAATGAGGTATGGCCTTATGTTACATTAATGGCCATAAATTCTTTAAGAAAATCATCAGACAGGGCATCTTTTATTTCTTTCCTGTTTCCATAACCTTTGATATATAAATCATCACAAAGTCTTCCTGTGTAGATAGCTAATGTTGAAATAATTGTGAATACATATTATATGCTGATCACTGAGGCAGGTTACTTACATAATTATTTAATTTACTTCTGGGAAATAACTCCACAATAGAAGTACTATTATGTGACTGTCAAAGTATTCGGTACACAAAAGTTTTCTTATTACACCACTATGTGCATAAATCACTGACTTCTATGGACCGGGAATGTAGCTTTGTAGTGCAGTGCCTGCCTGGCAAACACAAGGAATTCAATCCCTGATACTGCAAAAAAAAAAAAAAAAAAAAGAAATTCTAATTTTATAGATGAACTATGAAGAAAAGTTGCATATGTTAATTTACTCAATGTCTTCTGCAGAGTTAGGTTACATCAAAATGATTAGTTTTTGCTGGGAATGTTGCTCAGCAGTGCAGTGCCTACTTGGTAAATGCAAGGCCCCAAGTTCAATTTCCAGTACCAAACAAAAAAGCAACATGATAACTTTTTTTTGTTTTTTGAGACAGGGTCTCGCTTTGTAGTTCAGGCTGTCCCTGAGCTCACTATGTAGCCCAGGCAAGCTAGAACTCAGCAGTCCTCCTGTCTCTGCCTCCCGAGTGCTGGGATTATAGGCATGAGCCACCATGCCTGGCAAAACATGATTACTTTTTTGACATAAAGTTTTACTATTATTTAAAATAATATTTAAATTCATTTAACATATGCATTGTTGAAAAAATGAACTTTTATTTTACAAAATAGTAACTGCAAGATTGTAGCAATGATGTTCAAGTGAGGAAATGTCATAGTTTGAAATATCTTGGATTATGAGAGAAAAATCAGAAAACCACAAATGTATTCCTTGATTTACATTCGATTACATCAAAGTAAGTCTGTTTCCAAGCAGGATCTCAGTTTATCTACAGAAATAAAAGACAATGATCAAAAATAAAATAACCCTCTTATCTCTGTATGTGTTTAAATATGCAAGATCAGGCTGGACAGTGTTTTTAAAATCAGTTTTCTGCACAGCATAGGAAAAGGGTAGGGGTAAGTAATGCAGGGAAAAATATGATGTTAAAAAAAGGAAGAGCATATGTATATAGGAGATGGAGTTGGAGGGTGGGGAGGGGGAGGGGTAAAATGGGAATTAACTCATATATACTGGTACAAATTTCTAACGTTGAGTCTGATCATAATGTGTATATAAATGTACTAATAAAAAATTCAATTTAAAAAAACACTTCTTTCCGGCTTTTCTTTCCTTCTTCAGGCACTTGCTCTGTGACATACTCTTGCTCTTTTTGTTCTTTCTTTCTTTTAATCTTTATTGGTACATTGTATATATGCCCATCATGATCATGCTCGATATTGGAAATTTGTACCAGTACATGACAGATTTCGCCAAAAGCTCACATTTCTCATGAGAAAAATCCTTAATATCTCCATGTAAAGTGGGTAGATCTTTTTAAAATGTTTCCAGCCTTTCAATCCTGTCTTTGCATAATGGATAACTACACATGAACTTCAACTATGAGCAATTCATTTCTGATGGCTTAAGTAGTCTTTCTGCAAGAGAATTAAATTATATTAGAGAATTAAATTATATTAGAGAGAGAGGATAACACCAAAACCTCAAAGTAACCTTTTAATTTTCCTCTCCAATTTCTTGTTTTTAGTTAAAAAAAAAAGTCATGCAAATGGAAATTGACTAAGTTTTAGGAGGAAATAATAGAAAATGAGAACAGATGCAAAAAAATTTAGACTTCATAAAAGCAGAAATATACTTTAAAACATGATAACTGATTATAGTTTGATACAGTAAATAAAATGATGAGTCAGTAGCAAAAAGTGGATAGTAATGAAAGCGCTCAAAATTTTGAATTTTGTGTTACTTAAAATACAATGATTTAAATCCCAGTGGTTGGCTTTAATAGTATGGTAAAGCATAGTTCATTCTGGAAACTTGCTTATAATCCAAAGCTCTTGTGTATTAAAGCAAATTTCCCCCATAAGTAATAATGGAAACTCAGATGATTCATTTCACAACCACAGAATATTCATACACATAGGATTGTGATACTGTGATATAATATAAAATAATAAAGAAAATACACAATATAAAGAAAAATTAACCTGTACTTATCTTTGAAAACCCTCATGGCTGGTATGAAAGAGACAAAAGGAAGGTTGTCGTATAGGACTTTCATTGTCACTAACAGAATCACTGCTTTTTATAGCTCAATGGACTCTTTTTCTTTGCATGTATCTTTAACAGGAAGCTGTTGAATGACACTAGTTTTTTCCTCCTTTTGAGGCTTTTGTGAACGTGTGTCTTTGGAATGCTGGTAAACAGCTTCATTGCTTGCATGGCTGCATATTTGGGGGGTGATTTTCTACAAAATTTTGCATTGCTTCCTACAGTTTTATATCTCTCTAATCACCTTGGAAGTGAGAAATTCTCATGCCCTTTTTCTGCTCTGCTTCTGCAGATGTGATCTCATGTATAACTATTTTTTGGGGGGGAGGGTCTCGCTTTGAAGTTCAGGCTGGCCCTAATCTCACTATGTAGCCCAGGCAAGCTTCGAACTCAGCAATCTTCCTGCCTCTGCCTCCTTAGTGCTGGATTACAGGCGTGAGCCACCACACCCCAGCATTGTATGTGGTTACCAGGATCGAACTCAGGACCTTGCGCTTGCGAGGCAGGCACTGGAACCACTGAGCTAAATCTCAGGCCCTATAACCTTTCGTTTTTGAAAGATGATCACTCATAATCCCTCAGAGAGAGAGAACCAATCAGCTGTGATCATGTGACGCTCAGCCTCACATACCACTACTTGTATTAAATAATACCACTCATTTATAAAATTGAAAATGATTAGAAATTAGAGATAGATACAATATACATGTAATTAGGAAAACGGATTCTTTTTCAAAATTGACAAGATCTATTAAGAGATGAAAGTAGTGAAAGATAATGAGAATAAATACTAATATAATCATACCTAGCTATACTAGAGCAAGACTTCTGAAAAGCAAATACAGAAAAGAAAGCCTTAAGGCAGGCAGAGCACCAGCAGCCAGGCTTTGTGGAACGCATTTGCATCAGGGCTTTGTGGGGACTGAAGCAGGATTGCAGTTTCATGGCTAGGCTGGGCAATTTAGTGAGGCTTTGAATCAAGATAAAAAGTAAAAAATACATCCGTAGTAGAGCATTTGCCTAAAACGTGGAAGGCCCTGGGTTCACTGCGAAAACAAAAACACAAAGACCGTGAATTTACAAATGATTTTTAAGCAAACACAATGAAAATCAGAAGACAATGGATGACATATTTAATAGCTAAGAGAACGCATCTACTAAACTATCTCTTTGACAGAAATACTCTTTAAAAAAATGAAGGTGATATCAAAATATTTTTCAGACAAGCAATAATTTATTACTGCACGAAAGGAAATGTCAATGTGTTTCATAAATCATTATGAAAAGGATGGATTGGTCAATAAATGGCACAATTTGCTGTTCACATAAAAATCTCTGCTACACAGATACACAGAAATAAATTTCAGATGATGAAAGACCTGCTATGAAAAACAAAATTATATCATAAGGAAAACGTAAGAAGGGAGATCTTTATGGTTGCATGACAAATGCAAATACTTTAAAAATCATAAACATAATAATATTAAAATTTCTCTGAAAAAAGTCCTTTATCAACAAAGGAAACCACATCTGGAAGAAAATATTTATATTACACATAACCGTAAAAGATTATTATTTAAAATATATAAAAAATCTCCTTCAGAAAAGGAAAAATGATTCATTTTTCAAAGCTAAGATGATAACAGGAAGCCTTAACAGTCAAAAAACAGAAGCAGAAAGAGTGGTGAAGACAGGCAGCTCTGTAAGAATTCAGGAAGTATCTTGGGCTGGAGATTTAGCTCAGTGGTTCCAGCTCCTGCCTCGCAAGCGCAAGGTCCTGAGTTCGATCCCTGGTAACCACATAGAATGCTGGGTGTGGTGACTCACGCCCACCAGCAATCAATACCACATACCACAGTGCCGGGCAGGCGTGGTGGCTCAAGCCTGTAATCCCAGCACTTGGGAGGCAGAGACAGGAGGACTGCTGAGTTCCAGGCTTGCCTGGGCTACATAGTGAGCTCAGGGCCAGCCTGAACTATAAAGCGAGACCCTGTCTCAAAAGAAAAAGAAAAAAAAAAAAGAATTCAGGAAGTATCCATGAGATAGCCACAGCCTCAGACCACAGGTGAGGCAGAGGAACAGGTATTTCCCTTACATATTTCTGTGACACAACTTTAAATAAAAACACAAAAGCATAAAATCATAGTATTTGTGCCATTGAGTGTGAGGTAAGGAAAGGCTCTGAATTCTAAGAGCTGGGAGAGAAAACAGACAAATCCTCCAGTGAGGGCATCTGCTGGGTGTCTGCATTTTCAAAAGGAGAACTTCCATGAAACCTTGAATCATACAGCAATTTTACAACCTGAAACGTGACACCTCAATCAGTGCATTTGTGAGACAAACATATTGGAGAAAATCTCTAGTTTTGTGTTAGCATTTTTAAGCTACAGAATGAAAAGTATATTTCATAAATGGGTTCATCAAATTTTTTTTAAAAATCCTGCTTTCTGAAACCACTTTTAAATAAGAGAAGGTGTGTGAAAAAATAGAAGAAAATGATATTTTTGATAAATGAGTAGTGGAGGAAACTTGAAAATTTTGTTCACTCTTGGTCAGGCTGTTAAGGAGAAAAAAAATGTCTTCAGAAAAAAATGATGTATTATCAACCAGCTGATCCAGCTATTTTACTACTGCAAGGTTCCTGCAGAAAAATAAAAATGTTAGACCCACATAAAGATTTATAGATGCATGTTTACAGACATTTTACTTTACTTCTAACTGTGCCAAACTGAAATAAAAGGAATAATCCAAATACCTTTCAACAGGTAAATAGATCGTAAAATTCCAAAGAAATTTATACAAAAAGCAACTTTCAAGGTGCATTTCAAAATAGACTGGAGGAGTTTTGAGCAGAACGGAGCTTACACGCACTCCAGGCTGCTGTGTAGGACACTGGACTCCTGACCCAGACTTGCGAGGATGAGGAGGAATGCTAACTTTAACCCGTAAAACCTCCGTGCCTTTATTTGTGGTGACGGTCGAGCAAGTGTCGCCAGCGACGAAGAAACTTC